>JAIUZE010067686.1:0-11822 GCA_022085475.1 Heliosperma pusillum | reverse complement strand
GTCATGCTTATGAAATATTTTGGTAGGAATCTGATGATTGAAAATGTTGAGGATATATTGCACTCTCTTGAGGACTAGA
Source organism: Heliosperma pusillum (assembly GCA_022085475.1). NCBI lineage: Eukaryota > Viridiplantae > Streptophyta > Magnoliopsida > Caryophyllales > Caryophyllaceae > Heliosperma > Heliosperma pusillum. Next base: position 11,743 of record JAIUZE010067686.1, on the reverse strand, counting down.
TTCTGGTGCAGTTAGTGTTGTCGAGTTACGATCGACATTTGAATTTTCATAGATGGAAGATAGTATTGTGGTTCATTCCTTCTTTCTTTCCTCTTTCTATTCGATTTATTCTGTCGAATATTCCGTTCCTTCTAACGAATATCATCTCTTATAGATAGATTATTAGAAGCTTTAGTTAGAAATTTTAGGCATAGATAGTAGAGTTATTACCTTTGCTATAGAATTTTTGAACTAAAAGATTTTTGGAAATGTTTGACGAGTTCAAGTATTTTACCGTCAAGAAGTGTTGAGACTTGTTATTGGAGACGTTCGATAACTAGTTTTCTCATTTATTGATGCGAAAATGTATCTTTTAAAGTCTTTGACTTGGGACGTCGATGTTCTTAATGGCCGACGAGAACCTTCCGTTCCATTGATAAGACCCTGTATTTTTATTACAAATATATTTTTAAAAGTTTTGAAATAGACCTACATATATATCACATTCCTTATTCTAAGTTTCGAGGACGAAACTTTTTAAAAGGAGGGGTGATTGTAACAAACCGAAAAGTAACCTATTTTTCTAGGGAAAATATTTTACGGATACTTTTCAGCATATTTAAGTTTTAAATTGGAATTTATTGTTTCCAGTCAAATTTGGAATTTCCGAGTTCGTATTTGGAATTTCTGCGAGATTCCATGAGAATCTCGTTTTTAAGTCAACTTTGACTTTTGTTGACTTTTCCGACTCACCCCGTAATTTGAAAGACCAAAATTTTATTTAAAAAAATAATAAATTTAATTTATTTTTATTAAGATTTATTTGAATTTATGATAATTTAATATAATTATTTTGAATTTTTTGGGAATTAAAGAGAAGGTTTTACGGTTTAAACCCGAACATCATTTAACTATTCCCGAGCCAACTTAAATCCCGAAACAAACCCGAAACCCGACTTTGGCATGAGTCACACGCCCATGTCATCTTTTTCCACTCACATTAGATATTTGAATTCTTTCGATTAAACTAATATAAATATCTAAGATATTTGTTACTTTATCGATCCGTCAGTTTGAATTACGCAAATCGATTAAAATCAGACCCGGTTTCTTCTCATGTCACACGGCTCTCCCTCCTCTAATAGGACTTGATATTTTTCTTTCTTTTCATTACAATAACATAATATCTAGATATTTGGTTTAATTAACTTAATATCTAATTATATCTAATCAATTACCGTAATATAATTATTAAACCCGAGTCAATTCCGTAACAACAATTTCAAAACCTGACTCATTAATTCTTCTATAACTACACGGCTCACACCCACCACTTACTCACTAACTACCTTTTCATTTTACAATCAATCAACTTAAGATCTAATTAATACTTTCTTTAATCGTTCTTCATCGTTCTTCGTCGTTCTTCATCGTTCTTCGTCGTTCTTGAGCAAAATCGTCATAAAACCTTCATTTCTTATTCAAATCCGTCCTAACTTATATTTCTAGAATCTCCTCTTCGCTCTCCATCTTCAAGTACGGTTTATTTTCAATTCCGACAAAATCATTTTCAACACTTTAATTATGGAAAATCAAGTTTTAATTCTAACAAATATTTTTCTTGTCATTTCTTATAGGGGAATATTTTGAAGACGAGTTTGGTGACTCGTATATTTTAGGAGAAGATTAGAAGACGGGTTTCTTATTTTCTTTACTTCTTATTTTTGGTGCTACTTGATTTTGCTAGCTAAGGTAACGATTCCGAGTTACTCGACGAATTAATGTTACATACCTTTGTATCTTTTGATCTTTCTTTTTTGTTCATGTCATTGTTATCTATGGTTTTTAGTTAGTAACATGATAAGTAGTTGTTATTATTATATTTTATGAATTTATAACAAGTTTAGTGTTCTTGACATAAATGGATGATTTGTTCATAATCATGATTTTTGTATGGATGGTTGTTAAAATGGTTGTTTGTTAATTAAACATGTTGGAAATATTTTGGTGTTTGTTGTTGGTAGAACCGTGTAAGATGGCCGGATAAACCAGCCCAAACTAGGTCGGTTCAGGCCGGTTCAGGCCGGTTCAGGCCCGGTCCAGGCCGGTCTGGATTGGTCCGGGATTTGTCCTTTGGGTTTTTGTCGATACTTGATTGTTTCGTTGTTGTTTTGACGGGTTTTAAATATGTTAAGCATGCGGGAAATATTAAGAAACGGTTTTAAAAATGACGACCCAAAACAGGCCCAAACCAGGCCCGTGGGCCCAGTCCAGGCCCGTGTTATGTTGGCCCAAATCAGCCCGTGGGTTCCTTCCATGGACTTGTGACGGTTTTTGAGTTATTGTTATTTTATCGTGTTTTTGTAATATTTAGCAAGTGAGAAATGTTAATAAGTAAAATATTTAATTAAAAGATTTTTCATAAAATTATTATTTCTCACATGTTAGAAATTATAATACGAGATCGTAGTTTAATTTGATATCCTTTAAGTCAAGCGGATTTTTCGTAAGATTTAATAATTCACATGTTAGAAGTTTTAATAAAATAACATGTAATGAATATGTTGATTTTATGTCTAAGTCTAATTGGTAAAGACTCTGTTTCTAGCCGGTTTGACCAAACGGGTTTGGTCAAACTAAGATCTAGTCAGCCCCGTTTTGACTGATGACCCGTCGCGGGACTCGGGTCGGGGATTTGTCTTCAGGTAAGGTTTTATTTAATGAATGAATGAATGAGCCTTAGTAGATATGAGGCGATATGATATTTGAATATGATTTATATGCAATTAGTCACATGATAGGAAGTTTTTTCCGTGACTGTTTGATTGTATGATATATGTCGTGTTGACTAAGTACCCATAGAGAATTATGAGTATATGGCGTCTTGACCATTCTAATTCTAAATGAGTATCTTGGCCCATGACATTGATAGGCCATACTATCTTTAACGAGCATACGGAGTTTATCGCTTGATAGCTTTTGTGTCTCGGCTTGGTGGGTTTATATCCAAGTCGGGGCATGGCTGCCTTATCCGTTTTGGGACTGGAGCCAGCGTAAGTACTAGCCATCTCTGCTTAGGGGGTCGCCTAGTAGAGTTTCTCATAGACGGTTATGTCATGGGACGGGGAATGGAATAGCTGTTGTCGCGAGGTCTGATCAGTCTAGGACTAGGATGTTTTCCTACCTTGTGGGATAGCCTCGAGTTACAGAAGTCGACTATTGACTGTACTAAGAACTTATGCCTGTTTCTAGACGGATTGGTCTTTCATGTTTGTATGATTCTATGAATCTTAGAAGGTGAGATGCAAGCCGGCTAAGGTTGATAGAGTTTGGATTACCGGCTGTTAACTGATTCACATGATATTATGTTTGATTAGGGTTTGAGTGTATCATGGCCATGTTAAAGGTACCCTCTGAGCTAGCATACCAGCTTCCCTACCTCGTATTATAGATTGTTAACGGTTTCACATGATAGCTTTCATATGCTAGGTTATATGTTAGTTATTTGTTTCATAACATGAAAAGCATATCGTATATGTTAAGTTTTGTATTTTCTATATACATTTCTTTTATGTTATTCATGTTTTATTAAACTCGACATTTCGTGGCTGGGAGAACTCGGAGTTACTCCCCACGGACTGTGGCTTCCGTGTTTATATTTAATGCGGTTGGCAGGTTTGTGATGCATACTTGGGTACATTGACGAGCTAGCGAGCGAAGTATTTACCTTGGACCTATATTCGGTTCTTAGGATTGTATATTATTATACACTCTTTTATTTCTGTATTTATACGGGAGATATGTCTCCCGTTTCAGATACTTTTTTATGTATAACATTATTTCTTTATTTTGTTATGAACCTTTTATTTAATAACCCCTTCTTATGATGAATATATTTAATAGTAGTTCCTTTTTAAAATTACCGATTTTTCAATAAAGTGAACCTATTAGAAACGTATTTTCCATCTTTTATTTATTTAAATTCTTTTTTTCTTTCCGCAAATTTGAGGGTGTCACAGTTGGTATCAGAGCATTTTTGCTCCCGACGAACGTTTGTGTACCCTTGTATAAATAACTTGACCTTAATAAAATAATAAACTTGTGAGATAGAATGGTAGGATGGGTAGATTAGTATTTATGTTGTAGTCTATTTGTTTATGCTAATTGTTAGGAGTAACTTAATTTGTTTTGTTTCTTATGAAGACGGTTGGACCTCGGGTAGAAGAGATCGTTGTTACTGCCAACCAGGTCCCTCCTCATACAGAAGACAATTGCCAAGGAGGCTATGCTTGGGTGGCTAGCCAAATTGCTAGGAACAATATTACGCCTTATGGTGGAATATGTGTTACCTAGAAGGAGTATCCTCTACCGAAGATTTTAAGATTTATAAAGCCTAATTGAAGTGAATCTCTTCTTCATCTTTGAATTCTCCCGTCCTTATTGTATTATGCTTTCTTCCTTCTATCTAGGAGCTTATTTCTCTTCCAACCTATTTGCCTCTTGGAAATTACTCTAGATAGTTCCTCCATCTTACTATTGGTATCCTTACCTTTCTTTTGTAACTTTTTTATGGATGTCATACCCATTTGTTTATGGTATATTATACTTAGTAGGAAGAACTTTGAATTTTGTGAAATATTAGTGTTTGTTGGAAGGAACTTGTGATTTGAGGAAAATGGTATAGATCTAATTTCACCCTATGGTGGTGAGAGTTGGTACCTTGAGGAAGAAGTTTTGAATATGGTACCTAACCATCCTATTAAGCTAGTTTCATGTTCAGATGATTATAAGGATTTGAGGATAGACTTAGGATGAAACTTTCCTGGTGGTTTTAGACTATGAAAGCTTAATGTGGCAATATCGTTTTGAGGATCGAAATAATCATAATGATAGTTGGTAGTTGTGGTTAAGAATTTTAGTGATTCTCTAAGTATCACTTGGGGAATTATGGTCTTTAAAATGTTGGACCCTAGCGGGAATAATTACCTGGTGGAATTTGGGTTGGATGACCAAACTTGAGGAATATAGTTATAAGCAAAAACAGATGTATTGAGAGTTTGGAAGAGATAAATAAATTGATTTACGGTCGCATTGCCCTATGTTTGGCAAATGTTAAGTGGAACGAGATTGTGGGACTAATCTCTTTGAGGTTTTGTGATTCAACTTTTGAGGATGAGAAGGTTAATTGTTAATAATTTAGGGTAATGAATTTTGGAATAAATTGGATCAAAGGATTTCATGATAAATCTCTTTTACCTTATGGTTGTTAACGGTCTTGTTTCCCTAATTATAAATATTTTGATGGTGGTTTCCAATAAGAGTTTTTGAGGGAGCTAAGAAGATTAGAGTTCGTAATGAATCTTTCATGGGTTGTTAGTTATGGAGTTTACCGTACCGATGGACCTTAGAAGATTTTAATAGAATTTGAATAATTGGGAGTTGTTACTCGATGTGTCGTACTTATGAAATATTTTGGTAAGAATCTGATGATTGAAAATGTTGAGGATATATTGCACTCTCTTGAGGACTAGATTGATCGACATTTGAATTTTCATAGATGGAAGATAGTATTGTGGTTCATTCCTTCTTTCTTTCCTTCTTTCTATTCGATTTATTATTTCGAATATTCCGTTCCTTATATCGAGTGTCATCTCTTATAAATAAATTATTAGAAGCTTTAGTTAGAAATTTTAGGCATAGATAGTAGAATTATTACCTTTACTATAGAATTTTTGAACTAAAAGCATTTGGAAATGTTTGAGGATTTCAAGTATTTTACCGTCAAGGAGTGTTGAGACTCGTTATTTGAGACGTTCGATAACTAGTTTTCTCATTTATTGATGCGAAAATGTATCTTTTGAGTCTTTGACTTGGGACGTCGAGGTTCTTAAACTGCAGATGAGAACCGTCCGCCCCATTGATAAGACCTTGTATTTTATTACAAATATATTTTTAAAAGTTTTGAAATAGACCTACATATATGGCACATTCCTTCTTCTAAGTTTCGAGGACGAAACTTTTTAAAAGGAGGGGTGATTGTAACAACCCGAAAAGTACCCTATTTTTCTAGGGCAAATATTTTACGGATACTTTTCAGCAGATTTAAGTTTTAATTTAGAATTTATTGTTTCGAGTCGAATTTGGAATTTCTGGGTTCGTATTTGGAATTTCCGCGAGATTCCATGAGAATCCTGTTTTAAGTCATCTTTGACTTTTCTTGACTTTTAAGTCGTCTTTGACTTTTCTTGACTTTTTAAGTCGTCATTGACTTTTCTTGACTTTTAAGTCGTCATTTAACTTTTCTTGACTTTTAAGTCATCTTTGACTTTTCTTGATTTTTAAGTCAACTTTGACTTTCTTTGACTTTTCCCGACTCGCCTTGTAATTTTAAAGACCGAAATTATATTTGAAAAATAATAAATTTAATTTATTTTTATTAAGATTTATTTGAATTTATGGTAATTTAATATAATTATTTTGAATTTATTCGGAATTAAAGAGAAGGTTTTACGGTTTAACCCGAACGTCATTTAACTATTCCCGAGTCATCTTAAATCCCGAAACAAACCCGAAACCCGACTTTGGCATGAGTCACACGCCCCATGTCATCTTTTTCCACTCACTTTGGATCTTTTAATTAATATGATTAAACAAATAATAATATCTAAGATATTTATAACTTTATCGATCCGTCAGTTTAAATTACGCAAATCGAGTAAAATCAGACCCGGTTTCTTCTCATTTCACACGGCTCTCCTACCCTCTAATAGGACTAGATATTTTCTTTCTTTTCATTACAATAACATAATATCTAGATATTTGGTTTGATTAACTTAATATATAATTATATTTAATCAATTACCGTAATATAATTATTAAACCCGAGTCAATCCCGTAACAACAATTTCAAAACCCGACTCCATATTTCCTCTATATTTACACGGCCCACTCTTCCACTTTATTCACTACTTACCTTTTCATTTTACAATAAATCAACTTAAGATCTAATTAATACTTTCTTTAATCGTTCTTCATCGTTCTTCATCGTTCTTCATCGTTCTTCGTTGTTCTTGAGCAAAATCGTCACAAAACCTTCATTTCTTATTCAAATCCGTCCTAACTTATATTTCTAGAATCTCCTCTTCGCTCTCCATCTCAAGTACGGGGTTATTTTTCAATTCCGGACAAAAATCGTTTCAACACTTTAAATTAGGGAAACGCCAAGTTTAATTCTAACAATATTATTCTTGTCATTTCTTATAGGAGAAGATTTTGAAGACGAGTTTGGTGACTCGTATATATTAGAAGAAGATTAGTAGACGGGTTTCTTATTTCTTTAGTTCTTATTTTGGGTGCTACTTGATTTTGTGCTAGCTAAGGTAACGATTCCGAGTTACTCGACGAATTAATGTTACATACTTTAGTTGTTGGTTATGATTTACGGTTTTTAAGTAGTAACATGATAGATGGTTATGATTATTATGTTCTATGAATTTATGACATGTTTAGTGTTCTTGACATATTTGGATGATTTGTTCATAATCATGATTTTTGTATGATGGTGGTTTAATTGGTTGTTAAAATGGTTGTTTGTTAATTAAAACATGTTGGAAATAATTTGGGGTTGTTTGTTGGTGGGGCCGTGTAGGGTGGCTGTTTTGGGGGGCTGGAAACCGACCCAGACCAGGCCGGTTCCGGCCGGTTCAGGCCCGGTCCAGGTCCGGTCTGGTTGGCCGTGATTTGGTCCGTTGGTCTTGTGTCGATACTTGATTGTTTTGTTGTTGTTTTGACGGGTTTTAAATATGTTAAGCATGCGGGAAAATATTAAGAAACGGTTTTAGAATTGTCGACCCAAAACAGGCCCAAACCAGGCCCGTGGGCCCAGTCCATGCCCGTGTATTGTCGGCCCAAATCAGCCCATGAGTTTCCCCTTGGACTTGTGACGGTTTTAGAGTATTGTTATTTTATCGTGTTTTGTAATATTTAGCAAGTGGGAAATTTTAATAAGTAAATTATTTAATTAAAAGCTTTTCATAAATATTATTATTTCTCACATGTTAGAAATTATAATACGAGATTGTAGTTTAATTTGATATCCTTTAAGTTAAGCGGGTTTTCATATGATTATAATAATTCACATGTTAGAAGTTGTAATAAAATAGCATGAGATGAATATGATGATTTTATGTTCAAGTCTAATTGGTAAAGACTCTGTTTCTAGCCGGTTTGACCAAACGGGTTTGGTCAAACTAAGATATAGTCAGCCCCGTTTTGACTGATGACCCGTCGCGGGACTCGGGACGGGGATTTGTCTTCAAGTAAGGTTTGATCGAAGCGTTTTTTAATGAATGAATGAATAGAGCCTAAGCAGATATGAGGTCGATTATGATATTTGAATATGATTTATATGCAATTAGTCACATGATAGGAAGTTTTCCCGTGACTGTTTGATTATATGGTTGGTGTCGTGTTGACTAAGTAACCATAGAGAATTATGAGTATATGGCGTCTTGACCATTCTAATTCTAAATGAGTATCTTGGACCATGACATTGATAGGCCTTACTATCTTTAACGAGTATATGTTCACTGCTTGAGAGCTTTTGTGTCCCGGTTTGGTGGATCTCCAAGTCGGGGCATGGCTGCCTTATTGCTTCCACTTTGGGAATGAAGCCAGCTTAAGTACTAGCCAACCCTTTGGTGGATCTCCTTAGGGTACTCATGTGGTTGTATCATGAGTCTTGGGTGCGATGGATCTTCGCATTTCTCTAGGTCTGCGCAGTCTAGGATTAGGGTTGAGTTGTATCTTGGCCATGTATTAAAGGTAACCTCTGAGCTAAGATATGTGCTTTGGATCTGGGCCATGTTTTAAAGGTAACCGCTGAGCCTAGATGTGTGCTTTGTATTTTCGCCATGTTTTAAAGGTAACCGCTGAGCTAAAATATATAAGTATTTCCTACCTCGTGGTATAGACTCGAGTTACAGTCGACTATGGGCCGTCCTAAGAACTTATGCCTGTTTGTAGAAGTATTGATCTTTCATGTTTGATGATTCTATGAATCTTAGAAGGTGAGATGCAAGCCGGCTAAGGTTGATAGAGTTTGGATTACCGGTTGTTAAATGATTCACATGATATTATGTTTGATTAGGGTTTGAGTGTATCATGGCCATGTTAACGGTAACCTCTGAGCTAGCATACCAGCTTCCCTACCTCGTGTTATAGTTTATTATCGGATTCACATGATAGCTTTCATATGCTAGGTTATATGTTAGTTAATTGTTTCATAACATGAAAAGCATATCATATATGTTAATGTTTTGTATTTTCCATATACATTGCTTTTATGTTATTCATGTTTAATTAAACTCGACATTTCGTGGCTGGGAGAACTCGGAGTTACTTCCCACTGACTGTGGCTTCCGTGTTTATATTTAATGCGGTTGGCAGGTTTGTGATGCATACATTGGGTACATCGACGAGCTAGCGAGCGAAGTATTTACCTTGGACCTATATTCGGTTCTTAGATTGTATATTATTATACACTCTTTTATTTCCGTATTTATACGGGAGATATGTCTCCCGTCTTGTATAATTCTTATGTATAATATTATTTTCCTTTTGTTATGAACCTTTTTATTTATGACACCTTTGTTTATTTATTTAAATTATTTTTTTTCTTTCCGCAAATTTGAGGGTGTCACAATGAGAGCTTCATACCTGTCGATCTCGGCCACCTAAGAGCGCCTCGATGGCCGTAGTCTGCAGCCGGTTGGCCATCCTCCACAAAGCTAAGTGCTGAGATGGCGCAACCTGTATTCAAATGTGAATAAGGGTCAAATCAAATGCATTCATATATAATGAAAATAATGAAGATAACCAAAGTTAGAGGCTTACCCTCCAACACCTCGGGGTAAGCTGGGGGCTTGACGCCTGCTACCTCGATCTCCTACACAGATCAAATAACTCACTAATTGACAATCGTTCGTCACTTCTCAAATAATCCAATTAAAACACCTCGGGGTAAGCTGGGGGCTTAACGCCTGCCACCTCGATCTCATACACAGATCAAATGACTCTTTAATTGACGATCGTTCGTCACTTCTCAAACTAATTCAATTCAAACATCTCGGGGTAAGCTGGGGGCTTGACGCCTGCCACCTCGATCTCCTGCAAATATAAAAAAAACTCTTCAATTGATGGTTGTTCGTCACTTTTCAAATCAACTGACGATCGTTCCTCACTTTTCAAATCAATTCAAAAAAATCCTTAATTAACAATCGTTCGTCGCTTCTCAATTCAAACCAATTAAAAAAACAAGAAACAAGCAATGCTCGGGACTCACCTTTCGGACATACAATCCGAGGGCCCGTCTTTTATCATCAGGATGTTGCTCGACACAACCAAGTAGATTTCCCGGAATGATTCGATCCTGACAGAGTCTTCCGTAGATCCGCGCCTTGACAGGCTTCAAAACCCTTACATGACGTTATCATCTCAGCAGGGACCCACCTTTCGGACATACAATCCGTGGACCCGTCTTTAATTATCAGAATTTTGGTCGCCACAAACGAGCAGATTCCCCATAATGATTCGATCCTGACAGAGTCTTTCGTATATACAGTGCAGCATTATTCTGCAGATTTCTTTCAAATTATGTTTCCCCGTCGAGAGTTCGCCCGAGGACAGAGACAGGCAGATTCTGACATATGATATCTTCAAACGGCTGGCGAGCCTCATAACGCACCCCATTGAAACTGCAGGCAAGCCTCATAACGCACCTCATTCAAACGACTGGCGAGCCTCATAATGCACCTTATTCAAACGGTTGGCGAGCCTTATAACGCACCATATTCAAGCAGTTGGCGAGCCTCACGATGCACCCCACCTCATTTCAAATAAGAAGATGCCTCAGGTATGACTTCTTCTTATGGCTGGCGAGCTTTTATACATAGTCTAACGGACTTTAAACAACCCTCCCCGGTGGTCGACCGACTTTAAAATGTTCCCGACGACATGTCCTTGGTTCAGAACCCTTGAACCGCCTCGCATCGCCATAGTCGTCAGGTTATAATCTTCGATTGAACTGGTGGCTATACTTTGACTTTTGCCTTGTCCAAGCGTTAGTCAAATTGGGAGCTCTGTAGATACCTTGTTTCTACACCTTTCGCCAACCACCCAGCGATAATTGGACCGCATGTTTGGTACGCGAAACGATTTATGACAATTCGTAAGTTTATCGTCAAGTGATAGCTCAAACACTTGTGTCTACCCCTTGGTCGTCATCTACGCACCGGTAGAGACGTTTTGACAGTCATTAGAGTTTATTTGTAGTCCAGGTCAAAAACCGCTTCATTTTCTAGAAACCGTTTTAAAACTCTGAGTCGGAACGCGCGGGAATATTCAGGATATTTTATTAATATTTTAAATTCTATCTTTTTATCTTGTATCTTTTTAAAAAGGAAGTATAGATCTACCACACTTCTATAAAAGAAACGTGGGAATCTTTCTTCCGCAAAAGGCAACCTCTGGGGAAGAGGAGCAACACCTGATGCGCCCCTTCCCTAGCCTATTTTCTTTGTTTTCATAATATTTTTGTGATAAGTTTGTGTTATTCTTGAACTCTTCGCTTTTTATGCTATAAAATAAGAGCTCTGTTCTCACTTTTAAGGCACGTGAATGTTCCGCCCCTTTTCTTCTCTCTTTGCATTCTAGACCTTACTATAAGCTATCGACATCTACGTGCTTAATCAATCGACCACGTAAG
>JAIUZE010067684.1:0-12398 GCA_022085475.1 Heliosperma pusillum | reverse complement strand
GCAATTAAGCAGTAGGATACCTCCCCTTTCCGACATTCCAGCCTTACGAACGTGGAGGTAGCCAAGGGAATGAGAGTACAAAGCACATAACAAAATAGTGCTCAAACCGTAACCTTTGTAAAAACCGACTCAAAGTGGGACATATCAAAAACCGTCATAAAAATGAGAATAGGGAATTATATAACCTTAAATATGATAAAAAAAAAAATCAATACATGATACATAAGCATTAGAACAAGTTTATGAAGCATAATGAATAAAAACATAGATACCTCTCCAAAACAACGTTGTTTGGAAACCAACGAAAATAAGGGTCCACTTCAAACGGTCATAACTAGAGTTCTAGACATGCAAATGCATAAATTCTAAATGGATGTGATAGCTTATCCTCTTACGATTCCAACGGGATGTCACAAGCCCAAAACAAGCAAGTAACGAAGGAGATATGATCATTTTACGAAAAGGGGTCAGTGTAGGAAAACTGCAGTCAGCCGCGCCTAACGCAGCCTGCATCACCACGACGCAGCTTGCGTCCTACGACGCAGCCTGCGTCCCACACGGGATTCAGGAACGTTCAAAACCAACATGTTATCAACAACCAAAAATCCTCATTTATCATCACAAACCATCAATTCTCATATCAATTAACAACTAACAACATCCATCAACAACAACACAAGCCCTAAGCATACTAACCATAATCTAAATACGATTACTAGCCTAGAAAACACATAAAACACGTAAATGATATCGAGTAACCCTTCACCGTTACCTTTTCACGTCTTTAAACGGTTTCTAAACCTTCCTAGTCTCCACCTACATACAATTAGATAATAAAAGATGAATATCATTCACCTTGAGAAAGACGGATAATTTAAAAAGCGAGAAAGACGGTAATTTTATTACCAATACGGATAGAGGAAGCTAAGAGGGGAAGAATAAGACGAACTTACGTGAATTTGAGCAAGAAATGAAAGCGTAGCGATGATTCGAAGATGGATCAAATATGGAGGCTAGGGATTTGGGGTTTACTTAGTGAGGAAGAAGAAGAAGATTGAATGAGGGTGTTAGGGTTGTGAGGGAGTATATGAAGAGTAAGTGGAAAAGTCAAGGAAAAAGTAAATAAAGTCAAAGACGGCTCAAGACGGGTTTTTCTCGAAATCTCGCGGAAATTCCAAATACGAACTCGGAAATTCTAAATTCGACACGGAAAATTAAATTCTAAATTAAAACTAAAATTTGCTGAAAAGTATCCGTAAAATATTTTTACTAGAAAAATAGGGTACATTTGTGGGTATTACATATGTAAACCTAAATAATGATTTGAACGCGGAGAGTCATGTTAATATATTCCGAATCATTGTATAGGTCAAATATAACTTGAGTTCTATCAATGTTGGTAAAATATGGTTAAAATATAAGTTGACTCAATATATCAATATTATTTACTTAAAAGTTATATTTTATTATAGTCTTATAAGATAATTGTTATATAAAATTTATGAAAATGATATTAATGTAAACCCGTGCATCGCACGGGCATAAAATCTAGTATTGTATAAAAGACACTTTCGTAACTACCTTTTTGGGTGTAAGGGCTTTACTACCAATTTCGCACATATTTTTGAGGAAATAAAAATTTGTAAACATGTAAAAATTACGAATTCAATGCTCTTTTGACACCGCGCCAGCTTGCGTTATGGAAGTCTCAGCAGGGTACCCACTCCCCTGATTGGTTGCGTGCGGTCCCTATCTCTGGGTTGGGTGAGACTATGAACGGTAGGACTTACCGTAGTGTGCTTGGTTATCGACTGGGTATTCCGTTATTCGTGGTATCTAGGCCTTGTCCTACCTACTCTCGGGTTTTTGCTGATGATACTTATGGGGAACATGTTGTTTCTTGTACTGGTATTGTGGAGGTTAAGCATCGGCATAACCTCGTTCGTGACACCTTATTTGACAGATGCTATATGTCTGGTATTTCTACGGGCAAGGAGGTTGATATCGGTTTGGTTGACGGGCATGGCGGATCTCTTCGTCCTGCGGATTTGCTACTTTATTCCTGGGACAAAGTGTAACACCCCGTAAATTTGGACCGTTATTATATTTTAAAAGTAATATTTTAAATCAACTTTAATTTAATATTAATTTAGTTGAAATAATAATAATTCGATAAAATATAATTTTATTTTATTTTGAAGTAATATAATTATTTTTGATAGTTTGGAAATGTTTAAAAGTAATTTAAACTATATTTAAACCTTTTTCTTTAATAAAAGAGTATTTCAAAGAAAAGTCGTACAAATGGGATTTTCTATTCCTTACGGTCGTTGGGTAAATGGGTTAGGATATAGGGCATTGGGGTACTTAATTTTCTAGTAAACTCGTGTTTAAAAACTTTAGTGTTGTCGAAAATCGCGTTTGACGAATAATTCGAATTTCCGTCAAAACGAATCAAAACCGAGTCAAAAAAAAATAGACCAAAACTTCCCTTGACTCTTGACAGCCCCCTTACCCTTTCATTTGTGTTCTAAAACATTCATCATCAACATCAACCAAACCCTAACTTTTTTCTTCCTTTCAATCACTAATTTCATCATAATTTCTTCGTTTCTATTCCGATTTTCACAAAATTTATATTTTCGGAATCCTCTCTTCAAGATCTACAACCTAGTATGTTTTAATTTCAGTTTTCATTATGTCGATTTAAGATGATTTTGAGCATAATTTCGGTTTTAGTAATTATCATTGTGTTTTTGTTGTTTTTAATAGGTGAAGATTATGAGGATGATATAGGGGACTCCTATATAGTAGAGGATGATGGGTAGCTACTGTTTTTAAGGTTTTATCAAGGGTTACTTTTGTTTTTTCTAGTTTAAGGTAACTATTCCGAGTTACTCGACGATATAATGTTACATTTGTTATGTGTTGGATGTTATGTGAGTAGTAATTTGTTAGGTTTTACTCATATGAATTATTGTTGTTAAGTTTATTAGTTTTATGGTTATTTCATATGTTTGTAGTGTTGAATTGAATTGATAATGGTTGTGTGTTGTTGGAATGGTTTTGTATCATTGTTGAGACGGGTTTTGGATGGAAAACGAAGGAGATAGTAGGGCTGCCCAAAACAGCCCCAAAACAGGCCGTGTTTGTGGCGTGTTTGTGGCGTGTTTGTGGCATGTGTGTGGCCGGGTTTGGCTGTTGTTCGGGTTGTGTGTTTGAGCCTTTGGTTGATGCTTTGAGTTTGTCCATTGTATATTTGCACAAGTTGACATTTTGGCGTTTTAGTAATTTTTATTGTTATGAGAAATTGTTGGAAATGGGGTAGTTTATATGTTGGAATAATTTTCCTTTTGTTGATAATTTTCACATGAAATGTATTATATGGAATTATGTGTATTGAGTCAAAATGAGTCAAGACTCTGAGCTGGGCCAATATGACCGAATGAGTTTGGTCAAATTAGGTTTAACCGGTCAGCCCTGATTTGACCAATGACCCGTCGCGGGACTTGGGTCGGGGATTTGTCTTTGGGGTAAGTTGGGATGACTTTGGTTGATAATGAATATTATAAAATGATGCTTAAATATTTATAATTTATATATTGGAAATTAGATGCCTTGGCCATGTTGTTTTGTAATGTTGTATTATCAGTTGATTATACTCGTGTGTAGCCTTCCATAAGCGAGGTTGTGATCATTTGTGTGTACAAGTTTGGACTTTTTGCCCTTCTTATTGTTAAGTTGGCTAAAGTATTCACTTGGGACGAGGTCCTAAGTAAAGATCTTCGGTCATTGTCATAGATAGGTCATTATAGTCTTTGACGAGTGTATGTTCACGGCTTAATAGCCTTTGTGTTTCCGGCTTGGTGGGTTTATATCCAAGCTGGGGCATGACTTTTCTGCCTATTTTGTGAGTGGATGGTCAGCTTAAGTACTAGCCAATCCTTTGGTGGACTCCTTAGGGTACTCATGTGGTTTTATCATGAGTCTTGGGTGCGGTGGTTTTATCCGCATTTCTCTAGGTCTGCGCAGTCTAGGATTAGGGTTGAGTTGTATCTTGGCCATGTTTTAAATGTAACCTCTGAGCTAAAATACTAACTTCTCTACCTCGTGGTATAGACTCGAGTTACAAAGTGACTATTGACTGTACTAGGAACTTATGCCTGTCTCTAGCTATATTGCCCTTTCTTGTTTGATGATTCTATGAAACATAGAAGGTGAGATGCAAGCCGGCTATGGTTGATAGAGTTTGGATTCCCGTATGATATGTGACTCACAGGATAGTGTAGCTTGAGTTGGTCTAGTATTCACATACTAGGACTATATGTTATTTATATTGAATTTCACATGAAAAGCTTGATGGTTTAGCCTTTAAATGGGCTATGTATTATATTTGCTCATATTTATATGCTTTCATGTTATATTAACATGACATTTCGTGGCTGGGAGAACTCGGAGTTACTCCCCACTTGACAGGTAGGTGATGCTTATATGGGGTACACGGACGAGCTAGCGAGCAAAGTAACCTTGGAACTTAGATTGGTTCCCATTTTGTAGTGACATGTATGTCACACTTTTAGAGACATATGTCGCCCTCTGTACATTTGTTTTGTATCATTTTGTTCTCCGCTATTTATAGCGATGGTTATGTAAACAAGTTTGTTTAGACCTTGCATGTTTTGACACCTTCTATTAGGATATCTTTATAACAGGTTCAGGTTTTAAAAATTAAAGGTTTTCACTCAAATGAACCTATTACAAACATATCCATGCAGTTTTTATTTAGAAATTACGTGTTTAATTTTTCCGCGATTTTTGAGGGTGTCACACAAAGAGCGTGATGTGTGTGTTGATTTGATAGGGTGTTCCCCCTTTACTCAGACTGGGATGTCCGATTTTGTGCCGGGACGGGTTGTCGCTGATGCTGCTCAGCGCAAATGTGCTAAGTATGGAGATTTATGCGCGGCTGCTGGCTATGGTTTCCTACCCTTCTCTTTCTCTTCGCTTGGAGAGCTGGTCTCGGATGCTGTTGACTTGCTCAAGCGGATCCAGAAATTCTCGGTATCACAGGGTGTTGGGGCTCGGGTGGCCGCTTATATCTTTACTAGGCTTAGTTTTTCTATAGCTAAGAGGGTGGGGGCCCAGATTGTCTCTCGGCTCCCGCACTAACTTCTTGTAAATTTTACATTTCATTTGAATGAAAGCTGCGCGCATAATAATAATAATATAAAAAAAAATATTAATAATAATAATCTGTTGAAGATTTCTAATGACAACAACAAAGTACATCTGCTTGACATGTGAAATTATTGTTGGGACACCTTAATCGACAATTCCTAGGGGTACATCCAACAGGTTGAACATAACAAAAACTTCCTATCTGCGGCTCCAGTCTAGTGTTCTCTACCTTGACTTCATCAAGTAGTCTGCCATCGCCGTGTCCTATTAGAGTTGTACCAAAAAATATGTCATAAATTTGTGTTAATAAATATTATGTCAAACTACATGTCCGACAGGTTATTATAAACCTACAACATAATACGAATATAAATATATACCAACATTACAACATACTACAAATATAAATATATACCAACATAATTGCGAGGTTGTATCAAGTAAAGAGTGATGAATACATACCAAAATACATCAGGATCATAACCACCATCACTAGGGGAACGCAACATGTCTTTCTAGCCATATCGAGAATGTCGAATGTTGGAAATGTTTTACGACTTTAGAGATAGCGTTTTTGAAGGTTTCAACTATTAAGGAACTTAGGAAACTTGTCAATGTTCTTGAGAGTTTATATACTTGTACTACAATCATATGATTATATATATCTTTAAGTATTCTAAGTAAGATAATATTTTTGTTTCTTTTTGTATTTCTTTGTAATAAAGTCGCTGATGAGTGAAGATTTCATATCCTAAACATGCCTTTTTAATTAGACGATCCATATGAACCATATCTTCGATGGTTTGTTAATACATTACTATATTAAATTGATTACTTCCAATCTTCCATACTTAACAAAAAAGATCAAATGTACAACTACGTATATGATTATGATATAAAAATTAACCATATATTCAATCTATTTCTTTTGGTGGGAATAATCTGTACATCCCATTGATTAGCAGTAATAAAACTACCAGATATTGATTTGGTTGGACAAAATCATTCTCGATGAAACTGGGTATTACAATTTTAGCATTTTAGCATTTGGGGATTTTCTTTAATTTAACAACTTGAGTATTACCATCGCCTTTTGATGGGTTGTCATATGATATTTCACGGGACTGATTTGCATTAAATGTTGATAAATTGCATAATAATAATAAGATACAAGATATGTCTATTTATACTAATACAAGACTTCTAATTTTCCTAATCTAGGTAAGGAAATATAATATTATAATAGTAATTCTATTCCTAAACAATAGAAGAAACATAATTAGGAAGTGTAGTATCTAGGAAAGTCTAGCAAGACTAGCTAATATCTCCAATAACCGAAACGGAGGAGAGACAGTCTACTTTACAACACAAGAGCGGTTCCATCCTAAAACCAATTGGCAATAGGAGGAGTAGCTCCCTTGGTTATAAAGTGGTACAATCTCTCTTTCTCCAACAATGTGGGTAACTCACATGTGGGTTTTATATTCCAACACGGTAGTTTGTACAAATAAAAAAATCACACAACTGAATCCATAACATAAAAGAGTCTCAAAATGCACGATCTTTATTACTCCATTATTTATTATTTCCTCCATATAAATCAATTCTATACATTTGTTATTTGGGCACTCTTTCGATACAACTTTTAATATATAGTATAAAATATAGTCACGTGAGAACTGGTTAAATCATCTTACCGAATACGTACAATGTGAATATCAAATTTTATAATTTCTATTAATATGTCACTAAGGATATGGAAAACTTTCCCTATAACTAATATCTCCCTATAACTAAACGAATAAGTCACTCACAAAATTTTCCTGCTGAAATTTCACAACTTGGGTTTGGGCCTTTATTAGCTTATCATTCTATAAAAACATTATGTACAAACTAGGCTCATAAATGGTTCTATCGCCATTAGAATCCTTCAATAATGAAATTTGAGCACCATAAGAAATTTTTATATATAAAAAGCAGAAATATATTTTTATACAATATATATTTAGTAGTATCACCATATATTTTCAATAAAAAAATTTATCACAAAAATTTTTCATTAAAATATATTCGAGTGGAAAAAGGCTAATCTATTTGCTTTATTTAATTCATTTTTCGACCATTTTGTTGTAAGGTATTATACATAAAGGTAGTTTTTTTTTCCGAATCTATTATGATCTATTAAATGACAAGTTGGCTTTTTCTTAAAAAGGGTTTGTATATAATTTTTTTTTATTTGTAAGGTTTTTACACATAAAAGTTGGATATGACGAATTAAGATCAATCGAAATACAATATATTTTAACACAAAGTTTAGGGTTCGACGAACCATTATTAAAATATCTATTGATTTAGTGCTTATAAATGAGCTGGATTTTACATATTGGAACCGTCTTAGTGGTAAGACCGTCTCATATTTTAAGATTGTCTCACGTAATATTAACCTCGACTAAAAACTAAAATTCTCCAAACGATAAGATTTAAAATACCGTGCAGCCGCACAGAATCTACACTAGTTCTTAGTTTGTTATTTATACCGCATTGAAAGATAATGTAGGTTTGGTGTATATATCACCTACAAATAGTAGAGTTGTTCCATATCAGACAATTAACATAAGATGAGGTGATTCTATGACTCCAAATAGAAGTCATATTTGGGACTTATGTATCAACCCAAAATCGTTAGAGTCTCTTAAACATTGTCTTAGAGAGCTTAAATCTTATGTACCTTGGATTATATTTTTTTTTGTGAATATATCAATCAAGACATATATAAACCTAAATAATGATTTGAACGCGGAGAGTCATGTTAATATATTCCGAATCATAGTATAGGTCAAATATAACTTGAGTTCTATCAATGTTGGTAAAATATGGTTAAAATATAAGTTGACTCAATATATCAATATTATTTACTTAAAAGTTATATTTTATTATAGTCTTATAAGATAATTGTTATATAAAATTTATGAAAATGATATTATTGTAAACCCGTGCATCGCACGGACATAAAATCTAGTATTGTATAAAAGACACTTTCGTAACTACCTTTTTGGGTGTAAGGGCACTACTACCAATTTCGCACATATTTTTGAGGAAAATAAAATTTGTAAACATGTAAAAATTACGAATTCAATGCTCTTTTGACACCGCGCCAGCTTGCGTTATGGAAGTCTCAGCAGGGTACCCACTACTCTGATTGGTTGCGTGCGGTCCCTATCTCTGGGTTGGGTCAGACTATGAACGGTAGGACTTACCGTAGTGTGCTTGGTTATCGACTGGGTATTCCGTTATTCGTGGTATCTAGGCCTTGTCCTGCCTACTCTCGGGTTTTTGCTGATGATATTTATGGTGACCATGTTGTTTCTTGTACTGGTACTGTGGAGGTTAAGCATCGGCATAACCTCGTTCGTGACACCTTATTTGACAGATGCTATAGGTCTGGTATTTCTACGGGCAAGGAGGTTGATATCGGTTTGGTTGACGGGCATGGCGGATCTCTTCGTCCTGCGGATTTGCTACTTTATTCCTGGGACAGAGGGCGTGATGTGTGTGTTGATTTGATAGGGTCTTCCCCCTTAACTCAGACTGGGATGTCCGATTTTGTGCCGGGACGGGTTGTCGCTGATGCTGCTCAGCGCAAATGTGCTAAGTATGGAGATTTATGCGCGGCTGCTGGCTATGGTTTCCTACCCTTCTCTTTCTCTTCGCTTGGAGAGCTGGGCTCGGATGCTGTTGACTTGCTCAAGCGGATCCAGAAATTCTCGGTATCACAGGATGTTGGGGCTCGGGTGGCCGCTTATATCTTTACTAGGCTTAGTTTTTCTATGGCTAAGAGGGTGGGGGCCCAGATTGTCTCTCGGCTCCCGCACTAACTTCTTGTAAATTTTACATTTCATTTGAATGAAAGCTGCGCGCATAATAATAATAATAATAATAATAATAATAATAATAATAATAATAAATAATAATATTAATAATAATAATAATAATTTGTTGAAGATTTCTAATGACAACAACAAAGTACATCTGCTTGACATGTGAAATTATTGTTGGGACACCTTAATCGACAATTCCTAGGGGTACATCCAACAGGTTGAACATAACAAAAACTTCCTATCTGCGGCTCCAGTCTAGTGTTCTCTACCTTGACTTCATCAAGTAGTCTGCCATCGCCGTGTCCTGTTAGAGCTGTACCAAAAAATATGTCATAAATTTGTGTTAATAAATATTATGTCAAACTACATGTCCGACAGGTTATTATAAACCTACAACATAATACAAATATAAATATATACCAACATTACAACATACTACAAATATAAATATATACCAACATAATTGCGAGGTTGTATCAAGTAAAGAGTGATGAATACATACCAAAATACATCAGGATCATAACCACCATCACTAGGGGAACGCAACATGTCTTTCTAGCCATATCGAGAATGTCGAATGTTGGAAATGTTTTAAGACTTTAAAGATAGCGTTTTTGAAGGTTTCAACTATTAAGGAACTTAGGATACTTGTCAATGTTCTTGAGAGTTTATATACTTGTACTACAATCATATGATTATATATATCTTTAAGTATTCTAAGTAAGATAATATTTTTGTTTCTTTTTGTATTGCTTTGTAATAAATTCGGTGATTAGTGAAGATTTCATATCCTAAACATGCCTTTTTAATTAGACGATCCATATGAACCATATCTTCGATGATTTGTTAATACATTACTATATTAAATTGATTACTTCCAATCTTCCATACTTAACAAAAAAGATCAAATGTACAACTACGTATATGATTATGATATAAAAATTAACCATATATTCAATCTATTTCTTTTGGTGGGAATAATATGTACATCCCATTGATTAGCAGTAATAAAACTACCAGATATTGATTTGGTTGGACAAAATCATTCTCGATGAAACTGGGTATTACAATTTTAGCATTTTAGCATTTGGGGATTTTCTTTAATTTAACAACTTGAGTATTTCCATCGCCTTTTGATGGGTTGTCATATGATATTTCACGGGACTGATTTGCATTAAATGTTGATAAATTGCATAATAATAATGAGATACAAGATATGTCTATTCATACTAATACAAGACTTCTAATTTTCCTAATCTAGGTAAGGAAATATAATATTATAATAGTAATTCTATTCCTAAACAATAGAAGAAACATAATTAGGAAGTGTAGTATCTAGGAAAGTCTAGCAAGACTAGCTAATATCTCCAATAACCTAAACGGAGGAGAGACAGTCTACTTTACAACACAAGAGCGGTTCCATCCTAAAACCAATTGGCAATAGGAGGAATAGCTCCCTTGGTTATAAAGTGGTACAATCTCTCTTTCTCCAACAATGTGGGACAACTCATATGTGGGTTTTATATTCCAACACGGTAGTTTGTACAAATAAAAAAATCACACAACTGAATCCATAACATAAAAGAGTCTCAAAATGCACGATCTTTATTACTCCATTATTTATTATTTCCTCCATATAATTCAATTCTATACATTTGTTATTTGGGCACTCTTTCGATACAACTTTTAATATATAGTATAAAATATAGTCACGTGAGAACTTGTTAAATCATCTTACCGAATACGTACAATAATAATATCAAATTTTATAATTTCTATTAATATGTCTCTAAAGACATGGAAAACTTTCCCTATAACTAATATCTCCCTATAACTAAAAGAATAAGTCACTCACAAAATTTTCCAGCTGAAATTTCACAACTTGGGTTTGGGCCTTTATTAGCTTATCATTCTATAAAAACATTATCTACAAACTAGGCCCATAAATGGTTCTATCGCCATTAGAATCCTTCAATAATGAAATTTGCGCACCATAAGAAATTTTTATATATAAAAGGCAGAAATATATTTTTATACAATATATATTTAGTAGCATCACCATATATTTTCAATAAAAAAATTAATCACAAAAATTCTTCATTAAAATATATTCGAGTGGAAAAAGGCTAATCTATTTGCTTTATTTAATTCATTTTTCGACCATTTTGTTGTAAGGTATTATACATAAAGGTAGTTTTTTTTTTTCCGAATCTATTATGATCTATCAAATGACAAGTTGGCTTTTTTTTAAAAAGGGTTTGTATATAAATTTTTTTTATTTGTAAGGTTTTTACACATATAAGTTGGATATGACGAATTAAGATCAATCGAAATACAATATATTTTAACACAAAGTTTAGGGTTCGACGAACCATTATTAAAATATCTATTGATTTAGGGCTTATAAATGAGCTGGATTTTACATATTGGAACCGTCTTAGTGGTAAGACCGTCTCATATTTTAAAATTGTCCCACGTAATATTAACCTCGACTAAAAACTAAAATTCTATAAACGATAATATTTAAAATACCGTGCAGCCGCACGGGATCTACACTAGTTCTTTGTATTTATTTATACCGCATTGAAAAATAATGTAGGTTTGGTGTATGTTTCACCTACAAATAGTATAGTTGTTCCATATCAGACAATTAACATAAAATTAGATGATTCTATGACTCCAAATAGAAGTCATATTTGGAACTTATGTATCAACCCAAAATCGTTAGAGTCTCTTAATCATTGTCTTAGAGAGCTTAAATCTTATGTACCTTGGATCATATTTTTTTTGTGAATATATCAATCAAAACATATGTAAACCTAATAAATGATTTGAACGCGGAGAGTCATGTTAATATTTTCCGAATCATAGTATAGGTCAAATATAACTTGAGTTCTAGCAAAGTTGGTAAAATATGGTTAAAATAGAAGTTGACTTAATATATCAATATTATTTACTTAAAAGTTATATTTTATTATAATCGTATAAGATAATTGTTATATAAAATTTATGAAAATGCTATTAATGTAAACCCGTGCATCGCACGGGCATAAAATCTAGTATTGTATAAAAGACACTTTCGTAGCTACCTTTTTTGGTGTAAAGGTACTACTACCAATTTCGCACATATTTTTGAGGAAAATAAAATTTGTAAACATGTAAAAATTATGAATTCAATGCTCTTTTGATAAAAAAAAAAGATCTCATAATCTCATAATAATAATAATAATAATAATAATAATAATAATAATAATAATAATAATAATAATAATAATAATAATAATAATAATAATAATAATAATAATAATAATATACAAGAAGAATAAGAAGAAGAAGAAGAAG
>JAIUZE010067683.1:0-14997 GCA_022085475.1 Heliosperma pusillum | reverse complement strand
CCAGGTTAAGACTAGGACCGTATTATTATCGTCGTCCTACCAGAGGAAATTAGTGCACATATACGAAATGTAGCATCGTGTATGAGTTCAGGGAAATGCTTATCCCGTGGATGCCTATTAATCATACTTGCCATGTACACGGTGCTAGTGCGTTTCATTTACCGTGAGAGATGTCGTCTTGTGTCGTCTTTGAATGCGTGATTTCATGATATTGTTCATGGTCATTGCATGATTGGACACCGTCATGGTCTTGGTTCGTGAATAGATGATAATATGTTGGATTTAATGTGATCATCGCATGACTTGACTTGGTTTGTATGTCGAGTCTCAATCTTATCAATCTTATACCACTAACGGTGAGATGCAAGCCCTAGTGAGTGTATTCGGTTGCCTAAGAGTGTCTTCCCCGAGTCTTTGAATAACATGATGGTTTCGGATTTGATTTCCATATGATCTTATCATTATATATTGGATTGCCTATCTTTTCTTATCGTAACTCACATGGATATCTATATCTGCATGATTTTACCTTTGTGTTTCCTTATATGTACGTTAAAGGTGATATGGCTGGGAGAACCCGGAGTTACTCCCCACTGACTGTGGCGTTCATGTTTTTCATGGATGCACAGGTTGCTTGCTATGGATGACTTTTTGGATATGATGTTTTGGGGTTCGGGTGTGAGCTAGCGGGCGTTGTCCCTGGAAGTTTCACCTCTAAACGATATTAGCTAGTTTTATTAAACACTTGTTCTTTGCTAACATTTTAAGAGACCCCGTCTCTTGGTTGTATTTACGTATTTAGTTTGTAACATTTTGACACACCTCGTGTTATATATCTTGCATGTTTAAAGGTTTTTTAAAATACCGTATTTCCGCATATCATTTCACATGCTTGTATGTTTTATATTTCCGCATTCGCGAGGGTTGTCACATGGTTTGTTTGTCGAGTCTCAATCTTATCAAACTTATACCGCTAACGGTGAGATTCAAGCCCTAGTGAGTGTATTCGGTTGCCTAAGAGTGTCTTCCCCGACTCTTTGTATCACATGATGGATTCAGACTTGTATTCCTTATGCTCTTATCATTATACATTGAATTGCCTATTTATCCTTATCGTATCTCACATGTATATCTATATGTATGCATGCTCTACTTTTGTATTTCCTTCTATGTACGTTTAATGTGATATGGCTGGGAGAACCCGGAGTTACTACCCACTGATTGTGGCGTTCATGTTTTTCATGAATGAACAGGTTGCTTGCATGGATGGCTTTTTGCTATGCATATTTTGGGTTCGGGTGTGAGCTAGCGGGCGTTGTCCCTTGGAAGTTTCACCTCTAGACGATTTTAGCTAGTTTTGCGAAACACTTGTTCTTTGCTAACATTTTGAGAGACCCCGTCTCTTTGTTGTATTTCGTACTTAGTTTGTAATATTTTGACACTCCTCGTATTATCTATCTTGCATGTATAAAATTTTTTAAAATACCGTATTTCCGCATATTTTTTCACATGCTTGTATGTTTTATATTTCCGCATTCGCGAGGGTTGTCACACTCAGCATACCGTTATAATGCCTGTATAAATGTGTATAACCCATACATGATCACCATTTTGGAAACAAAACCATGACGAACTTTTCAAAATAAAATCTTTTTAAAAACTGTAAAGCATTTTCAAAGGTGGCCTAAAGTAGCGCAAAATGAGTCAAACTCTGTCCAAGTGTTGAAAGTCCTAGACCCCTACTTAGACTCTTCTAATTAGTTCATTAAATTACATTAACTTAGTGATTTAGGATCTAGTTATCATGCATGCAAATATAAAAGCATAAAAGAAAAGATAAGACGAAAACATCCTTACATTGGGTATTTTCGGTTCAATATGGGCACAATAAGAACTCCTTCTTATTGTTATTGAGCATGAAATTAATGGATGATCCTCCATAAAACAACCTCCAAAGTAGAAGGTCTCCTTCTTGTTGCACCCAAGATTAAACCCAAATAATCTCACCTTATTATTCACTAGATAATAAGTAAGACATAATACTACTAATATTAGTATATTACTACACTAGTAATATGTAGATAATATTAGAGTGTATATAGAGAGTTTAGTGAGAAGTTCAGTAGTGATAGAAGTAAGAAAAATAAGCAAGTGAAGAAGCATACAAAATTGAACAACTTTTGGTCAATATAAAGGCCATATGGCCGGATGACATGAGCTCCAAGAGGACTTAATTTTACTTATTTTATTCTTGTGTTAGAAGGTAGAGTATGAGTTAAATAGTAATGATTAAAGCTAGGATGATATATCACTATCAACATAGTGAATTGTGTGTTAAGAAAAGAATAACACACATGCATCTTCCATGTGCACAAAACCGGACCATTGAGACTTATAATGGTCCATTTTGATTTTTGATATTTGTCCCACAAATACTTATTAATCATATGTTTAATTATCTTGTATAATTAAGTGTTAATTTGATCATATAACAATTATATGACACAAATTAATAAACAATATGTACTTAACTTTTAAGTGACATTTTATGATTATATCAATATATAATGGGTCCCACAAGGCCCAGTTAATTTTTGTTACAACTCTTTGTAAATATAATTAACTAAATAGCTCTACCTTAAAATATATACATAACCTCAACTAATTTAATGAATTAACGATTAATCACTAAATTAAATCTTATTTAATCGTATTAAAATAAGACGTAAAATTTATTCAGTCAGTTATCATATAATTGACTAATAAACTTAAGTGAAATGAGTTCCTAACTCATTTTCCAATAAATAACTCTCGTAACTAAACGTACATATCAAATATATGTAATGCACTAATTAAACTGTATCATATACAAATAATTAGTATTCTATTTGGGTCTCATCCTATAAGTGTAACCTAAAGGGATCAGTTGATCACCGCCTTCATACGACAATAACGTCAAACTCTAGTCAGCCGAGCGTTACCTATTTACGTTAATCAACTGACGTGGAGTATCAAAATATACTAATCATGCCACGTATATTCCAAATGAGATTTATTATATAAATGCACTATTGTGGAGGACACTTACTCCAACAATCTCCCACTTGTCCGATACAAGTTGTGCATGTAGCAACACTATTGCGGAGGACTTCTCCTCCCACAATATCTCCAACTTGTCTCGACAAGTTGTGTTCTACCGATTCTCTTGTCTCTTTTGTGTCACATTCTTTCACTCATTGCAAGGTGTCTTACAGGCCGTACTTGCAATTGAAAATTATAAATAGAGTGGTTTTCTCGATCTGGGAGTGTAACTGTCTGATCGGAAAATCTACCAGAGATCTCTTCCGATCGTGGCCACGCATTTCCAGTTACTACTCCTCGAGTGGCCCGAAGATGTTAATACCCAACGTGGGTGGACAATTCCTGTTGACCCATCTTACACTGTATGATGCAGATCACCATGACCCAGAAGATGTCCATCGGCCTCCTTTCACGGCACGACCTAGGACAAAAACCAAAGTCAATCGAAAACTACACCGACTCAGGTAAATGGTCGCCAGTCTAAAGAATCGACTCATAGGAATAAAATAGAAATCCCCGCCACGACCAGGCTTCAACAATTTTGATAAGGGACTCTATTATGGTCACTGCCCGACAGAGTATCTCCACAGTCTGCCTATGTAAACGACCAGTCATCTCCATGACCCCATGGTGTTGAACCATCCATCGATCGACTTACAATCTAGTCACTTCGAGACGTCACCTCAAATGACTGACTAGGGACAAAACACTTAGTTCATCATGTTCACTTGAATTGGGTTCAACTTTTCTTTCAACCAATTTGGATAAACAAAGTATTAAAATTTAGTCAAACTAAATAAGGAGTTTTTAATGAAACTATAACAATGAATGCGATTATCTAATATTTGGAAAAATTGATACGCTATCAATAATTTCATATTTCATAATCTCTAGCAATTCAGGTACATATTTCAATCCCCATTGAAATGACATGACTATCATGTTCAGCCTGCAAAAGCATAGCTAATGGATTAGCAATACTTGCATCTCTCCCATCGTTCTGATCGCTATTTCTTTTTGTCTACGTAATCTCATATTACATAAAACATTCTGAGTACATGTCTAGGTTTGAATCTAGACTTAGGACTCTTGGCCTAAAGGTAGCTCCCACTGTTTTACCAGTATCATGGGATAGGATATATACAACTATAGGAACTACTTCTAGTCTCTCCAATACTGTCGAATCCAAGCTACTTTTATATGCATCATCATTTGATGCAATGTACTCTATTTCCGTTGTGAAATCCGCAATGTTAAACTGCCTGGAACAATTCTAGCGGATACATGACATTTATATTAGAAAATGTCACTCCTACTTGGAACCTTTCCAATAGTCTTTTCTGCTTGGAACTCTTCCAACAGATAAATCTTCTATAAAACACAGCCAGTTCGTGATTTCAAATCACCTTGATCAGTTTGGAAACTGAAGTCCGTGTAACCCCTTACACACAACTCACTGTAAACTCCAAACACATGGAACATATATTTAGTCCTTCGCAAGTACTTAAGGATGTTCTTTATGGCTATCAAGTGAATCTCACTTGGATTTGATTGCAAATGATTCGTCATGCTCAAGGCATGCAAAATGTCGGATTGAGTATACATCACAGCGTATATAATTGATCCCGCAGCGGAAGCGAAAGGAATCAATTATTATGTGTTCAACTTCCTTGAACTAATCAAATATCTTATCAATATAAGAATTTTGACTCAACGCTAATATCCTTTTCGATTTATCTCCACAAATCCAGATATCTAAAAGATGTATTCTACTTCTCCAAAATCTTCTATCATTTAAAATGATCAATATTTCTCCACATATAAGACTGATGAAAATCATATTACTCCCACTAAACTTCATGTATAAACATAATTCCTCGAGATATCGAGAAATATTTTATGACATGATTGACACACTAATTCCAACTCTTTAGTGCTTACTTAAGACATCCTCTTAAGCTTGCAAATTAACTTAGGATAGTTAGGATCTACGAACCCACAAGTGAATATAAAATAAACTACCTCTTCTAGAATTGTATTCAAGAAGGTGGTTCTTGAGGTCCAATTGACATCATACTATTATGATATGCTGTAATCGCTATGTATATTCGAACGGATCAAAGAATTAAGGTTGGTACAAAACTCTTTGCCTACCAATTTATCTTTGAAAACATTTTATTGTGCATCCATGCAAATTTCGATCTTAAAAATCAATTTACATTGAAGAGGTCGTACTTCTTCAAGTAAAATTTACCATGTCATATACATGACCATCACGCATGGAGTCCATTACGAATTGCATGACTCTAAGCCATAGCAAGAAATTGGGACTAGAAACAGTCTTTTATAAGTCACAGATTAGAATTCATCACTATTAAGGAGTGCTAAAATTCCACCTGACCTCCTAGGTTCCGAAGAAACAACTACTGAACAAGCAATGAGGAAACTTTTTCCGGACCATATGCTCAGTTTGTGGCTCTTGAAACATTTTCTCCCTCTCTGTCTTATCAAGAAATAATCGTATTTTTATTGAAAGACAGTATCACGAGTCACAAACGCTTTGTTCTCGTGGTCAATGTAGGATTATTGAGCACTTGTTTCATTCGGATAACTTATAAATTAGGTACGCTACCTATCCATATCGTATATGAAATAAAATCCGACTGTTTTAAATGTGCTTTGATATGGTGGGAAAAGAAATAGCAGACAAAAATATTAAGATCCCAAGGTTAGTCAAATGGCTCAGTTTGACTTGACAAAGACAAAATCATATCGTATAAGGTTCTGTTTCTCTATGCAACAACACCTTATCTCATAATGTGTGTTAGAGAAGTTAACTCGTGAAACTATTTCACAATTACTTTTGGTGAAAATCAAAGTCAATACTTAGATATTTCTTGTTACGATTTGGTCGTAAGTCCTTGATCTAATACTCTTGGTGATTAACTACTTCACATTGAAGCTCTTTGAACTTTTCAAAGAATTTCTCATAGCACCTCATTAAGTAGAATCAAATATAATATCTACTTAAATCGTTGGTAAATAAAGTGAAATAGTCATAACCATCTCTGGTTGTGTTTGTTATTGGACCACGCATATTCTTATGTAATAGGGCCAATAACTTACTAGTTTGATTTCCTTTTAAATAAAACAGGGCACGAATCATCTTGCCTTGAATACAAGATTCGCACGCACCATAAGATTCAAAATCAGATGGTTTAGGGATAGTTGTCAATACTAGCCTCTTAATGTGCTACACAATCCAGAATTAAGATTAGATTAGGGTCACCAATTTTGAGCCTTTTACAATCTATATGACAAGTAATTACTAGTTTAGGTCAAGAATATAATTACATTTGATTGGTATGGCATAACCATTGACCAAGTATTGGCATAAAAAGATACAACGCTTGTTCTATTCACAAAAGTGAAACACTTGTGTCGTACACTAAAGTGGATACTATATTCTTTATTTAGAGGTTATGTACATAACAACGTTTATTAAAGTACACCTCTAAATCCAAAACTAGATTGTTCACATTATAACTTTTATATGTCTCTATAGAAATAAAACTATAATAGTTATATTTCCCTTGTACGTCGCATTTAATCATGGTTACTCGTCGTACGATTTATTATATGCATTGAATACATTGATGAAAACCATAATAGGTATCTAATACCAAAAAATTGCATTTAGCAAAATAAATATCGATCATATAGATATTATGGGTGAAAATAGTACACCCAATTTCTAACTCTTTAGAAAACTTGGGGCAAATTCTTTTCTTGTGTCCTACACTGTAAAATAGAATCGTCAAAAGTTGGGTTCGACACCTTGCTTGGGTTTTGACTTTACTATTCAAAATAGACTTGCCTTTTTCCGTCGCCTTGTGTCAACATCGTGCCAACCTACTCTTGAAGCTCGTTTTATTCTTAACAATTAAGAATATAAACATCCCTCTTAGAGCTCCAACTCACTTTCATGAATCTCTACTTAGACAAGTATATTAGAATTATAATGAAGACTATTCTTCATTTCATTCATGGTTTTACCTTCAAAAAGGATAAAACTTTCATGAAGTGTCTACGGTTTATGGTTATTCATGATTTCAAATCAATCGATTAACCTATTCGTCCCAACTGATTTGGCCTCTTTTGAGGTAAGTCTCGATAAGGAGCATTATGACGACATACCAAAAAATAAAAATATTTTCGTTGGAGCGAAAAGATTGATGTATCATTGTTATGAGAAGACGTCACTAAAAATCAAAACGTTTTTGACTAAGTGTGACTTATTCATTTACTCTTCATAAGAGACATTTGCAATGGTGAATATGAAGATCAAAAGATAAAATTCATTTTGTCTTTAGCTACGGTGGTTTAAACGGAGATCGCAATCAAAATGCTACCGTATAAAATAATGGAAACCCTTTCCACGATTTGAACGGATTTACAAGTTCATAGAAGGATAAATATTTGTCATTGCGCGAATAAATATGAACGAAAATAAACATTCATTGCTTATATATAATTTACTTGTAAAACAATTTTAAACAAGTCACTCATATAATGACCCCTCACGAAATTATATAAGTGATTCCAAGACCCATCTTTAGACAAAAATAGTCATCGCATGCTACCTTTATCTAAAAATGGTAAGTCAATACTTGACCAATTCTACACTTAGAACTCTTGGTTGACGGATTTCAACTAAATCCATCTCCTAGTCCCAAGATAACGCTTATCTCGTTGAGTCCAATCCAATTTTGGCTTGTGATCGCATCACCCTACTTACCCGAGGTAAAAAGGGACCCACGAGCGTGGTAGCCATAATGAACACGGGGTTCATAGGTGCTTCAATTGGTAAGGCTAAATCTCAATTTTTTTAACTTATGTGAGATGTCTTGTCAATTTAGTTATTAATTCCCTATAAGCGAACTAAGTCGGTGAATTTTGAATAACTTTGAATTAACAATCGAGAAATAAAAATGCATGTTGGCGATTTTGGCATGAGCGGAAAACATAAAGCAAGCAAATAATAAATCCTAGTATGGCCACCTAGCTAATCTAATTAACTAGAAGATTAAAAAATCGGAAACCAACTCCTTGGCCCCTTGCCTCTTCATTGAACATACTTCAAAAAGGCACTGTCTATTGGAACACCGACTTCGGGAATCTTCGTCTTCATAATAATTAATTACAAAAAGATACAAATAAAATTCCTATTATACATTTGATCTAAAAATGAAATTAAATTATTAAAAACGGCGATACGAGATCGCAAATAAAATTACGACCGAATCGGTATTCCCTTACATTACGGGTAATACCGATTAAAATAATCTAGGCCATACTAGGTACAACTTGCATTAAAAATTAAATAAATGACATTCATTCATTCAACAATAACAACATAACTAAAAATGTTGTAAAAATCATGCCAAAATCGCCCTTAATACTTATCATGTTCATTCTAGCTCGGTTTTATGGATTTTATCGATTTTTAACCATTAAAAATTCAATAATCAACACTTAAATCATATTTAAGCTCAAATTAATTATCTAAACTGATTTAGAACTCAAAATTAGTCCCCACTAACTTTGTTTGTATTTAATTAGTTCGAAGTGATCGTATTTGCTAAATATAGAGGTTTAATCAAAACATCTATGAAATAAACCCAAAATAAAATATAAAACTCATAAAAATTTGAAACAAAAAATTTTGTACATTCTGGAACATTTCCAGGATCTCTAAAAACCAGAAACATTTGCCCAAAAAATTTGAATAAATTTTATGAACAAATAACTTAATATTCAACGGTTTTATCAAATAAAAACCATTAAATATAGTAAAATAGTGAAACAAATTATAAACTTTGACCAAGATGATATAAATCAGATTATAAAATGTACAAAAAATTTTAAAGACCATAAAAGGATGTTTCAATTTTATGATTATAATAATCTCACTTTATTGACTTTTATCTTATAAAAATATATAATCATGAAAAACTTAATTAAAAGTCACGAAATTTTACATACCGTATGTAAAATATTCATGTGAAATCATATAAAAAATTCATGTCTAGAATCAACATGCAACTATTTTTAGTTAACTTTTAACATAAAACATGCATATTAACATGATTTAAAGGCCATAAATCAAAATAAATAGCCAATTAATCCCTAAAATCACCAAATTTGACCACAACTATTTTGAGGTCAGTAGGTATGCATGAAAATCAAAAATTTCTTGCAAACCAATTTTTAACACAAATTTTCAATTTTACCCAAGTTATCGTATAACTCGATTTTAATGCTTAAAATCGACATGCATGTAACAATTGAGCTCTGATACCACATGAAAGTCCTAGACCTCTAATTAGACTCTTCTAATTAGTTCATTAAATTACATTAACTTAATGATTTAGGATCTAGTTATCATGCATGCAAATATAAAAGTATAAAAGAAAAGATAAGACGAAAACATCCTTACATTGGGTATTTTCGGTTCAATATGGGCACAATAAAAACTCCTTCTTATTGTTATTGAGCATGAAATTAATGGATGATCCTCCATAAAACAACCTCCAAAGTAGAAGGTCTCCTTCTTGTTGCACCCAAGATTAAACCCAAATAATCTCACCTTATTATTAACTAGATAATAAGTAAGACATAATACTACTAATATTAGTATATTACTACACTAGTAATATGTAGATAATATTAGAGTGTATATAGAGAGTTTAGTGAGAAGTTGAGTAGTGATAGAAGTAAGAAAAATAAGCAAGTGAAGAAGCATACAAAATTGAACAACTTTTGGTCAATATAAAGGCCATATGGCCGGATGACATGAGCTCCAAGAGGACTCAATTTTGCTTATTTTATTCTTGTGTAAGAAGGTAGAGTATGGGTTAAGTAGTAATGATTAAAGCTAGGATGATATATCACTATCAACATAGTGAATTGTGTGTTAAGAAAAGAATAACACACATGCATCTTCCATGTGCATAAAACCGGACCATTGAGACTTATAATGGTCCATTTTAATTTTTGATATTTGTCCCACAAATACTTATTAATCATATGTTTAATTATCTTGTATAATTAAGTGTTAATTCGATCATATAAAAATTATATGACACAAATTAATAAACAATATGTACTTAACTTTTAAGTGACATTTTATCATTATATCAATATATAATGGGTCCCAAAAGGCCCAGTTAATTTATTTTACAACTCTTTGTAAATATAATTAACTAAATAGCTCTACCTCAAAATCTATACATAACCTCAACTAATTTAATGAATTAACGATTAATCACTAAATTAAATCTTATTTAATCGTATTAAAATAAGACGTAAAATTTATTCAGTCAGTTATCGTATAATTGACTAATAAACTTAAGTGAAATGAGTTCCTAATTCAATTTGCAATAAATAACTCTCGTAACTAAACGTACATATCAAATATATGTAATGCACTCATTAAACTGTATCATATACAAATAATTAGTATTCTATTTGGGTCTCATCCTATAGGTGTGACCTAAAGGGATCAGTTGATCACCGCCGTCATACGACAATAACGTCAAACTCTAGTCAGCCGAGCGTTACCGATTTACGTTAATCAACTGACGTGGAGTATCAAAATATACTAATCATGCCACGAATATTCCAAATGAGATTTATTATATAAATGCACTATTGTGGAGGATACTTACTCCAACAAGTGTCTAGTCAATATCATCTTTTCGCCATCTCGAGTCGACACTCCTACAACCACACTACGGTTGTCTATGACAAACATTTCAAACCTAGTCATTTTCAAACCTCACTTAGCACAGTGGCACACTCTCACTTCACAAGTCATATCACTCTCCACTTCGAGTCATCACTCCTACAACCACACTACGGTTGCTTAGGACAAATATTTCAAAACTAATAATTTTCATAACTCACTTAGCACAGTGGCACACACGCACTTCACAAGTCGAGTCATTCTCCACTTCGAGTCAAACTCCTACAACCACACTACGGTTGTCTAGGACAAACATTTTAAAACTAGTCATTTCCAAAACTCACTTAAACACAGTGGCACAGTCCCACTTCACAAGTCTAGTCTTTTTCTATTAAGTGTACTAGAATGGTCGATTGTGTTTTGACATGTCGTCGGTCTCTTACCTAAGTTTCCAAGATGAGAGGAACTAGTCAAGCAAGTGTTCATCAACCCAAGCAAAATGGTAATGATCTAGTCCTAGCTGCGCTCATCCGTTTCCAAACAAGTCAAGACCAAGATTATGCTCGCCTCAATGCCATTGAAGGCCGAATCGTTGCCATAGAAGCTAGGCTTCCTCCTGCAGACATTCCTGATGCTAGCGTACATGATAACACTCTACCCATCAGGGGACAACTAGATGTCGATCCCTCGCCAGTTCTTACTGAAGTTGAAAAGCGACTCCAATACCTGGAGGAGCAACTAATATACCTCAAGGGGGATGACATCTACAAGGAAAATAATCGCAAATATGAAGCGGTAAGTACTCAGTTGCCAACCAACTTCAACATGACTGACATCCCGAAGTTCAAGGGACATGAGAACCCTTTGAATCACATTCGTGCCTTCAAAGATTATATGTCTATCAAAGTCATCAAATCCGAGATGTTCCTAAGGATTTTTCCTTTATTTGTCGACACGATTCCTAAGCAGTGGTTCTATTCCCTAGAACACAAGAAAATTGCAACATGGGATGATGCCGCAATCGAGTTTGCAATGCAATACACAGACAATGCTGAAATTCAAATCAATATGTGTACTCTAGAGGTTCTTACCCAAAATGAGAAAGAAGGTTTCACCGACTTCCTAAGTAGGTGGAGGAAGACTAGCACACATCTTGTTGAACGTCCAGATGAAGCCATTCTTATTAGTCTTTCACCTCATATACGAAAACATAAAGTCTTTCAAAGACTTAGTTGTGCTAGGAACAAGAATTGAGGACGACATCTGAAAGGGGCTACTTGTCTTTACTATATTAGCCTTTGTAATAGGACCATCCTAGTCCTCTTTGAATTGCTAAAAACAGAAAAGAAAAGAGCACATGTACTTTTATTAGTCACTTGTTCTACTTTTTACCCTAACTAGTAGAATAGACTCAAATACTTTCGACCATATCTCTTTAGTGTACATCACTCGACCTCTAAGAATAAGCCTTAATAAGGGCGTGCATTTACCACCTTTTCCATATCTTGTGGTGTGAAAATTCCTTGATCGCCGTGTCTCTAGGTGACCTCTAGGTTTGGAGACTCCATTTTTTTTACCCGATTCGTGAATTCCTATATTTCATATGACTACTAAATAAAGACAAATTGCATACTATGCCAAACAATTCAATACCCTTGCCATGGGTGCTATCAAACAAGCTCACCCGAGGGTCAAATCAAATTTTAGTGCAATCGTGCCTAAAACTATCAAATACAGTCCAACAACGACTTCAAATCAAAAATAGTCCAACAACAACTATCAAATCAAAAACAGTCCAACATCGACTATCAAATCAAAAACAGTCCAACAAAAACTATCAAATCAAAAACAGTCCAACAACGACTATCAAATCAAAAACAGTCCAACGACGACTTCAAATAAAAAAATTCTCTCCGATCAAAAATTACATACAAAACAAAACCTCTCAAATAGTCATATTTCAGACGAATCAATTCGCAGTTACCATGTCTCCATGCCCTTTGGGACGATCCTTTCTTTCATTTAGGTGAGTGAGAGAGATACACGGATCTCTAGTGTTTTCTAACACCATTAGAACCTTCCACTCCATTCCATTTTTATCACCTTTGTTTAGCATCTAAGAATTCGATGGATGTACACTAAGCTTATACGGTCACAAAAGTATTTTTGTTTCTATAGTATTAGTTTTGCGTAATTCGCCGAGCTTGTTACTTTAAAGAGGGCAAAACTCATTCAAATTCTCAGACAAAAAAAAAAAAAAAACGCGCCGCGCGTAATTTACGTGCCGCTCGTGCAACACAAAATAAAACCGGCCCCTAGCCATTCAAATTTAACGTCGCTATGCTCTTGCATTTTGACATTCCACACGTTTCTCTACGCCCACCTAGTGGCCCATTCTCGGCAAGACTCTGCAATATATGCCAAGGCAATGTCAGGAACGGTATCCTCATGTCACCAAAGAAACTGAATTCTAAGTTCATTACAAGCTCTTACTTCGAACAATTATTCTTTTACATTTTTTCGAACTACGCACAAGGTTTAATTTCATTTTTTCAATAAATACATAGGCAATCCTTCACATGATTCAACCCATCATTATTTTAAATGCAAATAGAAGGAAATCTTTGTTTGCATTTGAAATTCGATAAGAATAATAAAGGAAAATCTCGTCAGTTTCTTAACCAACTTCATCTTGGATTTCCTAATCCTTGTCGTGTTCGCTTTTTAAGACGGGAGACGTCATAACCGCCAAATGAGCACACTTATTCATTTTAATTTTTAAGGGGAATAATTTCACTCCTCTTTCTTTCTTTCAAACACTTACACATGTCTGGTCATTTCAAATACTTACACATGTCTGGTCATTTCAAACACTTACACATGTCTGGTCATTTCAAAAACCTACACATGTCTGGTCATTTCAAACACCTACACATGTCTGGTCATTTCAAACACTTATACATTTCCTTTAACATTCTTTTTAAAGGGGGTATCCCATTTTCGCGCCAGTTTAGGCCACCAATGTGCTACATGTAAATTATGTGATTTCTTTTATATGATTTTCGGCAGCATGACGGCAGACAAAGTCGTATACCAAACTTTTTTTTAGACTAACCTGCAGGAACAGAGAACACTCAACAACAAAGACAACTCAAATATATACATCAAAACTGGGGGATCTCGCCCAACACAGAATCAAAATCCAAATGTACAAAAACAAGTCAAAAGATGTACAAATCAACGAAAAAACAAAGGACAACTAATCCTCACTGCCACCTCGATCTCCTACAAAGATCAAATGGCTCTTTCATTAACAATCATTCGTCACTTTTCAAACCAACACAACAAAAATAAACACCTCGAGGTAAGCTGGGGGCTTGACGCCTGCCACCTCGATCTCGTGCACATATCAAATGATTCTCTAATTGACGATCGTTCGTCATTTCTTATATTAATTCAAAACAAACACCTCAAGGTAAGCTGAGGGCTTAACGCCTGCCACCTCGATATCTTGCAAAAATCAAATTAATTCAAAAAATCCTTAATTGACGATCGTTCGTCACCTTTCGAATCAATTAAAAAAATCCTCAATTAACGAACGTTCGTCACCTTTCGAATCAATTCAAAAATCTTCAATTAACGATCGTTCGTAAATTCTCAAATTAATTCAATTCAAACATCTCAGGGTAAGCTGGGGGCTTGACGTCTGCTGGTACAACCCTCGCGAATGCGGAAATATAAAACATACAAGCATGTGAAATAATATGCGGAAATACAGTATTTTAAAAACTTTTATACATGCAAGATAGATAAAACGAGGAGTGTCAAAATATTACAAACTAAATACGAAATACAACAAAGAGACGGGGTCTCTTAAAAATTAGCAAAGAACAAGTTGTTTAGCAAAACTAGGCTAATATCGATCTCGAGGTGAAACTTCCAGGGACAACGCCCGCTAGCTCACACCCGAACCCAACATAGTCAAAGCAAAAAGCCATCCATTGCAAGCAACCTGTTCATTCATGAAAAACATGAACGCCACAGTCAGTGGGGAGTAACTCCGGGTTCTCCCAGCCATATCACATTAAACGTACATAAAAGGAAATACAAAAGTAAAATCATGAATATATAGATATACATGTGAGTTACAATAAGAATAGATAGGCAAT
>JAIUZE010067682.1:0-35008 GCA_022085475.1 Heliosperma pusillum | reverse complement strand
GGACTCAGGCACGATCAAATCCCAACATGTTATCAACAAAAATCCTCATTTATCATCACAAACCATCAATTCTCATATCAATTAACAACTAACAACAACCATCATCAACAACACAGTACAATTCCTATGATTACTAATCCTAATCTAAAAACGATTTCTAACATAGAAAACACATAAAACACGTAAATGATATCGAGTAACCCTTCACCGTTATCTTTATGCGTCTTCAAACGATTTCTAAGTCTTCCTAGTCTCCACCTACAATTAGATAATAAAATTATAAAAGATGAATATAATTCACCTTTGAGAAAGACGGATAAATTGAAAAGCGAGAAAAACGGTAATTTTATTACCAATACGGATAGAGGAAGATGAGAGGGGAAGAATAAGACGAACTTACGTGAATTTGAGCAAGAAATGAGCGAGTTATGACGATTCTAAGATTGGATGATTATGGAAGCTAGGTTTTGATAGGGTTTTCTTAGTAAGGAAGAAAGTTTGAGTTGTGTGAGTATGAATTAGGTTTAAGGGAGAGTATGAGGGAGTATGAGGAAAAAGTCAAGAAAAAGTCAAAGATGACTTAAGACGGAATTCACTTGAAATCTCGCGAAAAATCCAAATACGAACTCGGAAATTCTAAATTCGACACGGTAAATTAAATTCTAAACAAAAATTAAATTTCGCTGAAAAGTATCCGTAAAATATTTTTACTAGAAAAATAGGGTACATTTACGGGTGTTACAGACACGTTTTAAATTTAAGACGGACAATATCCGGCTAAGAGAAGAATTAGAGTTATCCAATTTTGCCATCCTATAGATAGAGCAGATCAAGCATTCAAATAATCAAACCCCATGATGTACTCCGTATCAATATATGTAATTATGTATGTACTACTAATAATGAAAACAGTAGTAGGTTTAGAAATAACGGAAAATTCACATGGTACCCCCGAGATTTGCCATTTTGCACGAAATACCCAAAATTTTGATTTAGAAAACTTTAAGAGGTCATAACTCGTGTTTACGAGATCATAAAGTGACGATTTTTTTTTTCAAATCGATCATCTTTCCGAGAGCTACGATTTGAAAAAAAAAATTATTGTATTTGGATCCCGTAGCTAGGAGTTATTGCATGCAAAAGTTTTTTTGACCGAACAAACTTTGAGCGAGCATATCTCTTGGTTACGAATTCCGAACTCGACAATTTTTTTTTTCAAATCGTAGTACTTGGAAAGACGATCGATTTGAAAAAAAAAATCGTCACTTTCTGATCTCGTAAACACGAGTTATGACCTCTTAAAGTTTTCTAGATCAAAATTTTGGGTATTTCGTGCAAAATGGCAAACCTCGAGGGTACCATGTGAATTTTCCGTAGAAATAATGTAAATCCAACGCATAATCGCCAAAGCTAAATAATGTAAAGAGATGAGTAATGATAACATTTGGGAATGCCAATTATATCACGCAATCAGTATAGATAAAAATCACATGTCATACGTATAACATGACAAGCAACAGCAGCTATAGATATTGACCTGGCAGCCTGGCTTGTTCACCTGTCTTTTTCTTATTACATTTCCCATTATTATTTTTATTATTATTATCAAATCAAATAGATCAAGACAAATAAGACGTCGTATATCCGTCTTCAATGAAGACAGCTTGAATTCTCTCTCATAATTCTCAAGGAGCCAAGTGGAAGGATAAATGAGGATCCATTTAGTTCCCCACTTGTCCTTCCAATTGTCTTTTTGTGAGAAGAAATATGACCCGTCTTCATTGAAAACGGATATACCCGTCTTCAACTAGACTTACTGATCAAATATCTATATATATATAAATTAATTAATTAATTACGTTGGTTGGCTT
Source organism: Heliosperma pusillum (assembly GCA_022085475.1). Classification (NCBI taxonomy): domain Eukaryota; kingdom Viridiplantae; phylum Streptophyta; class Magnoliopsida; order Caryophyllales; family Caryophyllaceae; genus Heliosperma; species Heliosperma pusillum. The sequence continues at coordinate 33,137 of JAIUZE010067682.1, read as the reverse complement.
TTTCGTAGTTTAATGCAAATTAAAGGGTGGTTTAATGATTGAGTGAACTAGTGTTTGATTATAAACCACATCCTCTTTTGTTCTTCAGCCTCCTCAATTTAGACACCCAGTTGTTTTGTTATATCTCTTTTGCTCTTATTATTATTACTTGCTTCTTTGCTTTGAATTCTAATCTTTGTTGGAAAGTACCAGAATTTTAAGGAGACTCCCTCATATTCCTCTTTATTTCTCAAATTACGCAGGTAACAATAATACTGTTAATTAATCATTCTAGTTTTCGTTCTCTTATTTTATCCTTGTAACAACTAACCTGCATGAAACTTGTAGTCGCTATTTAGACGGTGCAGTATACGTGATAACCTGTAAACTACGCATATCGAGTCAAAAAATAATGACCCTTTTGCATGGGTGACAAACAAATTATTCCTTTTGTTTGTGAAATTGTGGATTGTCTATTTCCCATAATAGATCACGTGAAATCCGTTTCTCGATCATTGTTTTTGTATGTAAATATTATTATGGACTAAATAAAATTTCCTAGTAAATACGAGTAATAGATTATCTGAAAACAGTCTATAGATATTGTAAAATAAAGTAAGCATGCCTACGCTGATCTTTTGTAAGAGTATTTTAATGAAACGTAAAGAATAAGATGAATAGAAAGGAGTAGTTGGTAGATGGGTCTACGATTTAGTAGCTTGTTTACACAAATTAATTGAGGTAGCTTAATTATTTACAGCTGAAAAAGAGAAGCAAGATGGGATACTGGAAAACAAAGGTACTTCCAAAGATACAGAAGGTTTTTGGGAAAGATGTTGCCAAGAAAGCAGAAGCAGTAGAAGCATGCAAGTCTTTTGATGAGTCTAAGGTACCAGATTAATTATACCTGTAGGAAAATAAGGACTTACATTATGCGGAAGCGATCGGATCGTTGTGTTCGCTAACTGCCCACTACCATATATCGTACCTCCGGCGGCTACTAGAGTCCCGGAATATATCCACGCCCCAAATCTCAAGTCCCATATTGATGGTGGACTTAGCCTCTAGAGATGTATCTTTTGCGTGTGTATTGTATGTGTCTATTAGTTAGTCATCTCATTAGCCTTTTCCTTCTCCTTATAATCTCTCCACATAGAAGTTACAAGGGAGATGAAAAGCTTATTTAATCACATACTAAATGTGATTGATTAACTTATTAAAAGAGTAATTCAATACATGATTAATATGTATTGAATAGTAACCTCCACCTTAATGTGGCCGTTACAAACATAAAATTCAATACTCCCACTCGGCCACACAACCGAGTGAACACTGCTCCCACTTGGCCACTCAACCAAGGGATTACAACACTTGATCACAAAGTCAAGATAAATTTTCACTCTATCATGGAGATAGAGAAAAGTCATTAACTTGATTACACTACCAAGTTTATCATAACACAATACTCTATAACAATCTCTAATGCTTCATACGAGAAATGGGGTGTGCGACCAAACGTACGTAACAAAGTAATGTTATATTAAGTTACCATCAAAACTAACATAACACTTTCACATTATCAATACCCCAAATCATTCAAAACATCACCGTTAGCATACACAGTCCCTATATGCTTTCGTAATCATTTAGTTATATACACAATATAACCCCTGGCCAGGAAATTATGGTGAAGTTGAATTGATCATTCCTTAAACACTAATAATAATCCATCGCAACTTAACTGCTTTCCTAACATGATCCATTGAACCTTAATCTTTTGGGTCCTTAGAATTCATATTAAAGTAGCAACATCAAGAATTAACTTCATATCATAGCTCCAAGTCAAAGGGCATCAAACAAAAGTGGACAACATAGTCCATAGGATCACACAGTGACAAAGTAGGGAATTATTTTTCACTCCTAACGGTCGACTTATAAACACACATAGTATGATATATGTGTCACAACATAGCTCCCACTACGATGGGCATATCACGCTTCCATGTCGTGCGAATCTTAAGTCTAGATACTACTCAAGTATCTAACCCAAGCCACCAGATTGATATACTAAATATCCAACCTGACACTTGTGATTCGGTTCAAAGCTTTAGTACGAAAATAGGGTGTCTTTTCATATTTCGACTACAAAAGTCTCATCTTAGACTTACTAAGGCGACTGTATATATAACGAGTCAAAATCTTTTTCATACAACTCATGTACAAAGATAATCCTCAACACTCACTAAGTGTTAAGTGACTCAGTCTCATCTTGCCCACTCCACAAGTGTCAAGGCGATTACCTGTGTGACTAGGCAATCTAAAAGCTTGGTGATATCTTATGTGCCTCATCATGCAACAAATGCATATGAACATTTCTAAAAGAAACAAAATTCTCATCCTAAAATGTTCATCATCAAACACATCCACAACTCAACAAGATTAAAATTTAAGTTGACTCTTTTGCACAATTAGTTCAACAAATAAACTAATTAAGAACACATCAAAATAAAAACGTCAACAATCTTGTTAGTTAATCTTACTTGATGACAACTCTTAGTTCCACACAAGAACTAATCTACTATTACCACAAAGGCAGAGTAAAATTTACTTGATTACATATCATTGTGCATGTAGTAGATTGATTAAGTAACAAATTACTTATCAATCACAAAATTGACGTTCAACCATGTACTAAACAAGGTACACATCAAAATACCAACTACAATATAACTAGAAACAATACTCTAATCGAATCTTGCACTTGATTATAGGTTTAGACATAAACCACAATATTATTTTCTTCTAAATACCAATATGTCACCAATTAACAAAGAGATACTTATTCTCCTATATAATTTGGACATAACCACATTAATTCTACCATTCCAACTAAATCATCACACAAATAATTTATGAAACTTGAAATAAATATGGAAGACCGCTAACACATGGACAATCTTAAGAGATACAAAATTTTATCATCTTAATCATTTGAGAAAAACTCAACTGATTGATCCATGTATAATTTTTCTCGAGAAACATGATTTGAGAAAATATTCTTTACATCCATTTGAAAACAAAATCCAAATAGATGACCAAAGTTAGAAGAAAACGGAACAAAACCTACCATTTGAGAACATATCTCAAAATTGTTTTAAACCTTATTATCATAACCACATTGCAACAATGTCTATCTACTCTCATAATAACAATCCATTCTTTATTACTTGGCGAAAAAAAAAAACCTCACTTACTTAAAGTGATAGCTTCCACTTACTAAAAGTGGTACAAAAAACCGGATAGAAGGAAAAACTCCCACTATTCTCCGTAATGAGCAAAACCCCATAAGAACCGATCTTATGCTAATCCATATAACTTGACATACAAGTTAATATTTGCTCATTAGTAGACAAACTCTCATCTTTACCTCGAATCATGGAACTACTCCATTTTCTGAACATAAAGATAAGTTAAACTATCATTGGTGTCTCAATGAGTTTACATATTCTCCCACTCACCATAAGATAGTTTTTGCATTGTAACGAATACAAGACAAATGTCTACTAATCTTCGCCAACACTTGGAAACATATCCAAGTGAATAAATATTGTGGGTCACCTAAACACAAAGTTTGACAAATGTTGAGGCATGAATGACCAATCTATTACCCAAAACTTATTTGGCAAGCAAAATTTCCTCAAAACATATTTAAGGAATCCTCCTTTAAATAAAAAAAATTGATCAGCGCCATCCTTCACTCAACCATATCAAGTGATAATGTACAATTCCTCAATTAAAACAACATCTTGTCATAATGTTGGAATCGTAAGATCAACGCACATAAATTTCCTCTTTCGCACTTTGAACATATCAAAGAGTTATTCACAACCAACACATAAACTAAGAGTTCTTATTCTAAGTTCGAAGTCGATTTTCACCTTTATCATAAAATGTTTGAACATATCAAACACTTTACAAAATGACAAAATAATGATTACACGGTCATAAGGCGTGAATCATCTCAAATGAAGAAGGAAAAACATATGGTCTCATGATACTCTTAACATTTAACTACCCACAAAGAAAATAAAAGATTGAAATATAAAAGTTAAAAGACAATGAACAAATGGAAAAATATATGTAATCAAGCAGAAGAATAAAAGTTATGCGGTGAACATAAATATTATGACCAAACACATAGCCATAACAAACTATTAACAAGAGGTTAAATAAAAAACCGTGATTTTCAATAAACTAATTACTGAAAATAATCCTGCACCCTAAGTGCATAGAGAGTTACACATCAAAGTAGCACAAAGCCTATTTGAAATATAGTTTAGCATAGCTAAAGGTAAATAATCTATCGACAAACAATGGATTAAACAATTACGAGTTATAAAAATTCCCACTATGTTTCTAAATCCACAAAGGACAAGAATTAACATTAGATGCAAGAAACACACATATAACTCGAATTAATGATCAGAATAATTTTATTTGCCCCGAAACAAACATGAACCAAATTAATATTATCTCCATATTACTCTCTTGTCGACACTAAGTCAAACATATTAAACAATACCACATATTTGTTCTCAAGAGTAAGATGTTGGAGTAGCTAACTCAGGCTAACAAACTCAAGAAAGTTGTTAGAGTTTGTTAGACTGTTAGTTAGTTTGTTAGCCTCTAGATTAGTTTGTTAGATTCTCATTTCACAGTATAAATACATACTTGCTTCTGTAAATTATTAATCAATTCATTCAATATAACAAACTTTATTTACTCTGTTTTCTTCTCTCTCTCTCTCAATCGTTTCTCTCTAAAGCTTGCTTAATTCATCAATGGTGTCATCTTCTTTCCGCATATACGAATTCCTTCATGGTATCAGAGCAGGTTAATTCCTGTCTCTTCATATAATTCAATACAGAATTCATATTTTTTCTTTGTTTTTCCCAATTTTTAGGGTTCATCTTTCAAATCAATTTCTTCAAATCATTTTCTTCAAATCAATTTCTTAAAATACAACAATGGTGAATGATTCTACTGCAATTCCGACTGAAGATCCGATGTTACAAGTTACTAATTCTGATCTTCTCGTAACAAAACTTGTTGCGAATGTGTTTGACGGATCTGGTTTCAATGGATGGAAACGAGGAATGGAAATTGCACTTTCAGCTAAAAATAAGCTAGGATTTGTCGACGGTTCTATTGCTCGACCTACTGTTTCTTCTGCTAATTTCAAGCTTTGGAAACGCTGCAATGACACGGTATTTTCCTGGATATTACATTCTCTTTCTTCAGATATTGCTCAATCTGTTCTATATTCAAGTTCTGCTAAGATTGCTTGGGATGAGTTAGAGAGTAGATTTGGTCAAAGTAATGGAGCTCAATTGTATGGAATACAGAAGAAACTTACTGATTACAGTCAAGGAAATGATAGTATATCGTCTTATTTCACTAAAATGAAACTGGTTTGGGATGAAATTGATGCTATGGGGTTGTTTTCTGCTTGTTCTTGTGAATGCACTTGTGGTGCTGTTGCTAAACGTGAGAAATTTCTGCAAGATCAGCGTACTGTACAGTTCTTAATGGGCTTAAATGTTTCTTACAATGCTGTGAGAGGTACTATACTTCTTCAGAATCCTTTGCCTTCACTGTCCGTTGTCTATAATAATCTGTTGCAAGAAGAAAGGCAACGAGAAATCCAAAATGAAGTACAGTTCCAAGCTGAATCTGCTGCCTTCTATGTTAAGAACTATAAACATAAAAATCCTGCACATCAATACAACAAACCTACTACTCAGCAGTTTCACAGTAATGTCAGACCAGAGTTAAAGGCTAATGATGAACCAAGTGCACGATTCTGCAACTATTGCAAAAACTATGGCCATACAATCAAGTTCTGCAGAAAGCTGGAGTACAACAACAAGAAAAAATTTGCCAATGCAGTTCAAGGTGAAGAATTGACTGATAATCCATGGCATGCTAGGCCACCTCAAGGATCTACTGCTAGTAATTTCAACCCTGAAGACATTCCTCTGGGCCTATATAATCAGTTGCAGGGTGTTATGCACACTGCAGAGCCTACTGCTGGTTCTCATTCTGCTGTTAACTTTGCTGGTATAAGCTCTCACTCATCTCTTTCTGCTTCTCATAAATTTTGGATTTTAGACAGTGGTGCTAGTGATCATATGTGTGCTAGTATAGAATTGTTTACTAATATTAGAACTATTGATAAGCCTTTCTCTATTTCTCTGCCCACTGGTCAAATAACAACCATTACTTCCATGGGAAGTGTCCCTATAAACTCTACTTTGACTCTCCAAAATGTTCTGTATGTTCCTTCTTTCAAGTTTAATCTCCTATCCATTGCTAGATTGACTAAACAGTTGGATGTCATTATTAGTTTTTCATCCACCCACTGTTTCATGCAGGGCTCTTCTATGAAGATGCCAATGACCCTTGGTAATGTGCACAAGAATCTCTACATTCTACCCCATCACTCTGGCAGTTTTGCTCCATCCAAATCATCTAGTTCTCTTTCTAATTCTGTCAATGCTGTAATAAATTCCGTTGATGTTTGGCATTCTAGACTAGGCCACTTGCCATTGTATAAGCTCAAAAATATTGATGTTTGTAAGCTCTCAGGAATAAATAAAAGTGAACTTTTATCTTGTTCTATTTGTGCCAAAGCTAGACAGCACAGGTTTTCTTTTCCACATAGTCACATACAAACAACTGATGCTTTTCAGCTCATACATATTGATCTTTGGGGACCTTATCCTGTTCAAACTTACAGTGGTCATAAATACTTCTTAACTATTGTTGATGATTTTACAAGAACCACATGGGTACACCTCCTAACCTGTAAAAGTAGTGCTTTTGATTACATTAAAAACTTCATTGCTCTTGTCAAAACTCAATTCCACAAAAAAGTTCAAACTATCAGATCTGATAATGCTCTAGAGCTAGGCACCAGCAACATGACTAAACTTTTCCTTGAGTCACATGGCATTCTCCACCAAACTTCTTGTTTCCACACTCCACAACAAAATGGAGTGGTGGAAAGAAAGCATAAACATCTTCTAGAGACAGCCAGAGCATTGATTTTTCAATCAAATTTACCCAAGAAATACTGGGGTGACTGTATTTTAACAGCCACTTATATAATAAATAGATTACCTTCAAAAATCCTACAAAATAAATCCCCTTATGAACTTTTATTCCTAAAACCTCCAAATCTTTCCCATTTAAGATCTTTTGGATGTCTTTGCTATGCAACAACACACAAACCTGGCAGAGGCAAATTTGATCCTAGAGCTACACCATCTTTGTTCTTGGGCTATCCTTTTGGCAAGAAGGCTTACAAATTACTAAATCTTAACACAAAAGCTGTTTTCCATTCTAGAGATGTTGTCTTTCATGAAAACATTTTTCCTTACATACCTGATACTTACACTAATTTCTTACCAATTTCTCCTATCTTAAACATTCCTACTGAACCTCTAGAAACTCCATCTGTTTCTCTGGAAACTACACAAGTTTCTCAAGCAACTCCACAAGTTTCTCTGCCTAGTGTCTCTATTTCTTCTAATCCTGCTCAACCACTCCCCTCTTCCCACAATACTTCTCCTTCCCCAATTGTTCCCTCTAGACATTCATCCAGAGTTTCCTCTTTCCCATCTCATTTTAATGATTTTCATTGTCCTCTCAGAAAACCTGTCTCTGGTCATTCCAACTTCACTTGTGCACATACCCTGACTTCTCTTTGTGTTTCACCCCCTTCCATATCTCCTTCTTTGTGTTGTAATATTAGTAGCAATTCTGTTTCTAGCACATATATACTGCCTACTGTACAGGATCCAAGTTCTTATGAACAGGCTGTCAGATTTCCTGAGTGGCAACAAGCTGTTGCATCAGAGTTTTCTGCATTAGAAGCTAACAATACTTGGTCTCTCCAAACTCTTCCACCTGGCAAAAAGGCTATCAGTTGTAGGTGGGTTTTCAAGGTCAAGCATAAGTCTGATGGTACAATTGAGAGATATAAGGCTCGCCTAGTTGTCAAAGGATATACTCAGAAAGAAGGCATAGACTACACAGAGACCTTCTCTCCTGTAATCAAGATGACTACTATAAGAGCACTTGTTGCAGTTGCTTTAAAGAGAAAGTGGGTTTTGTCTCAACTAGATGTTAACAATGCTTTTTTACATGGGGAGTTGGATGAAGAGGTTTACATGAAACCTCCTCCTGGTCTGGTTGTATCTGATTCTTCTTTAGTTTGTAAGCTTCAAAAGTCTTTATATGGTTTGAAACAAGCTTCACGTCAGTGGTATGCTAAGCTAAGTACATCTCTGCAGTCCAGGGGCTACATTCAGTCTCTTAATGATTACTCCCTATTCTCCAAAACTGAAGGTTGTTCCAAAGTCTACATAGCAATCTATGTTGATGATATTTTAATTACTGGTAATGATGATGCAGAAATTCAATCTCTCAAGAGTTTCTTAGATACTAGCTTCAAGATTAAAGATCTAGGCACTCTCAATTACTTTTTAGGACTTGAATTCACAACTGTCCCTAGTGGCATGGCTGTCACTCAACAGAAATATTTGAGAGATCTGCTAACTGAGTTTGATTGTCTACACAAAACACCAGTTATCACACCTATGAACTCTTCTGTTAAGCTCCATTTTGATTCAGGCAGCCCTCTCCATGATCCAACTCCTTACAGAAGATTGATTGGGAAACTCAACTTCCTCACACATACTAGACCAGATATCTGCTTCACAATGCAACATCTCAGTCAGTTTTTATCTGCACCCACTGATCTTCATTGGAATGCAGGTCTTCATCTTCTGAGATATTTGTCAGGTTCATCTTCTCAAGGCATTCTTTTTAATACTTCCTCAGACTTCACTCTTCAAGCTTTTTGTGACGCAGACTGGGCTTCTTGTTCTAATTCCAGGAGATCTGTGAGTGGTTTTGTTGTTCTCTTGGGTGGTAGTTTAGTTTCTTGGAAATCCAAGAAACAACAAACAGTATCACTATCCTCAGCAGAAGCTGAGTACAGGTCATTGAGGAGAGTTACTGCTGAAATTGCTTGGCTCACCAGGTTACTTACAGACTTGGATGTACCAGATATCATCCCTGTCCCTGTCAAATGTGATAGTCAAGCAGCCATACACATAGCCAAAAACCCTGTATTCCACGAGCGTACAAAGCATATTGATCTCGACTGTCATTTTGTCAGAGAGTGTCTCCTCAAAGGTCTAATTTCTCTCTCATATATTCCAACTTCTCTTCAGCCAGCTGATCTATTAACCAAATCTCTTCATGGACCTCAACATCATGGATTGATTAGCAAGTTGGGAGTGTTTCCATCACCCTCCAACTTGAGGGGGGATGTTGGAGTAGCTAACTCAGGCTAACAAACTCAAGAAAGTTGTTAGAGTTTGTTAGACTGTTAGTTAGTTTGTTAGCCTCTAGATTAGTTTGTTAGATTCTCATTTCACAGTATAAATACATACTTGCTTCTGTAAATTATTAATCAATTCATTCAATATAACAAACTTTATTTACTCTGTTTTCTTCTCTCTCTCTCTCAATCGTTTCTCTCTAAAGCTTGCTTAATTCATCAATGGTGTCATCTTCTTTCCGCATATACGAATTCCTTCATAAGAAAAAAACACAGACCATTAATGATTGTATCGGGAGACATTAGTGCCAAGAGGCACTCTTTCCCGTCTCGATAAGTTTTGAGACTTTAATTAAGGATTGAGTGTATTACTAACAACGAAACATAAAAAGTTTTCCATTTTTCCTAATCCCATAATTGGATGGCAAACAAATCACCATGGAAAAAATAACTCCTTACGTCAGTCAATCCCGTATTTAAAAGGTATATCATCTCACGTAAGATAAACATAACTGTGATAGTCCTTTAAACACTTTCGGAACAAAACACATAGTCTTGTGCACTATGTCAAAACGAAATTGACTTATACTTAGTCTCATGCTACATAAGCTGTAAGACATGTCTCAAAACCACTTAATAGGTCTACGTACAAAATAACACAATTTTGCATGCATCAAGCTTACTATATTTGAACAAATACTGTACAAGACACAGATTTTCATAATCCTACTCATTAGTAAGATATTCAACCTCGATAATAGTGATCACAATTTCTCAAAATCGTGATTATTAATAAGATACTAAATCTTATCACGCTAGTCATTCAAGTTCAAACCGCTTTACCAATGGTGAACAAATCACCAAAAAATAAAAACTTGTTGTCATACACAAGTATATGGATTAAGGCAAAATTCGCAATTAAATTATTAAAACTCCTTCATTTATATTGTTCGTTCGAAAATTTCGCTAAGCTCATAATCATCACAAACGCAATAAACAAGAAATTTCAACAATGTAATTTTTTAATTCTCTTAAGATTAAATGAAACGAATTCATTAACCCTCTATAATCCGCTAAACAAATTAGCTACTACCCTTGTAACATGGCTAAACAAATTAGCACAAATAATAATATCACTTAGATATTACACTAACTCTGTGTAAAATGAATTTACACGACTTTAATTGTATTAAAAATACCTTGATCATAACATATATGATAGTTTTAATTTGATACATAACTAATATGTATTCAATTCTCAATCACAAAGATTTCCCGTCTCTCATGTAAAAACTAATTTTACATATTATTTTATATCACTAAGATATAAATCATTTATATATTGCAACTTAACATAAAATAATATATTACTCAGATATAACGAAATCTCTTATGCAAAACAAATTTACATTTATAAGTATATCACAAAGATATAGATCATTTATGTAAAGCAAAATTACATAAACTAATTTTTTAATATATCCCAATATATAACTCATCTTGTAAAAAAGATTTACAAGAACTGTCATATCACAAAGATATGAATCCTATTTGTAAAACAAATTTACAGTATTATTATATCACTAAGATATAACTCCTTATATGTAAGTTATAACATCTCATGAACAATAAACATCACTAAATATTTAGTTTTCTATGTAATACAAAATTACACACCTTTTACAAGATAAAATATATGAAACGAATTCGTAAGTTCTAACTTTATCTTGCAAAACACAATATAGAGATAATTATGAGTAGCATATACTAAATCGAACAGTCAAACATTAGTATTTCTCATACTCGTAAAAAGAACGAAAAAAGTCGCTTAAACAAAAAATGTCACTTAGACATTTAAAAATTTACATATAAGGATAATTTTACGTGCCTTGTAAAATATCGTCTCAAAATATTCAGTATTTACACGTAAAATAAATTTTACGAAACACATTCATAAAATATTAAAGGAAATAATTAAACTCACTAAGATATTTAATTATATGTATAAAAAAAATATTATACGGTTGATACAAATCATGTATGAAACATATTCATACACTTGTGACTTAGCTAAACTAATTAGCTTAATATTAGCATCACGAAGATACAAGATATAACATGTAAAATAAATTTACATAACAAAATCTTAAGACGTCATACACATGTATAACTTCAATATGCAATGAAAAATAGATACTGTAATCAATATGAGGTCTGGGGTACATCGCCCAAAAAAAAAAATAGGCAATGGAAATTTGTGCAACATAATGAACAAATCATAAACTTAGAGAAAGAGACTAACTCATGCCATGTACGTTTGTTGAAAACAAAATCAACCAAGTGAATAAAACATATCTAACCTCTAAGGCAAAAAATATATATAATATGATATTAAAAAAAAAAAGTCTAGAAGCCAAAACTCATAATGTCTGCCATTCATCTTTCCCCCTTTTTGATTCAACAGTGCTATTCCCTTAACGCTTTGTCTTTTGAAAAATCTTCGCAAAGAAGATGACTAAGATTAAAATTGACACATATGCATCTCTACACAAGAGAAGTAATTAATTGGTCAAATCTTTGCCTATCAATTGACATCAAGCATGATTTCGGAGGCAACTGATACACACGCAATATGAATACTGAAGAATCTCGAAACGCCGACCAACGCAAGTTCTCAACTTGCTGATCCAAAACATGTGTGACACACACACACAATCCTCTATAGCAAAAAAATACACATTACTTTTGCTCACATGTCGTGACTATCACACAGATCAGTCACCGAGGCTTGTTCCGTCGTAATGCATAACAAACACGGCCACAAAATTTACCACTCTTACAAGGCATGTTATTCAAACGTAATAAACTAAATGTACTGCAACATATATGCAGTTTACAAGATAGTATTTTGGTAGAATATGAACTAATCATATTCAATTATTATAATATTCATGTTTATGAACATACCATAATCATACTTGGTAAAAAAAAATACCGAGAGGGAATATTGAAGGCGAATCAGGGAGGCAACAACGGATGAGATTGGAAAAAGCAGGGCAATACAATTAAAAATATGCTGCAACACTCAACAACATATGATTTATCATATAAAACTTACATACATTGTGACCGAGTCTAATATGGAAATGTATTGTAGAAGCAGTAGCAAAACACATTTGCTCTGATACCACTGTAGGAAAATAAGGACTTACCTTATGCGGAAGCGATCGGATCGTTGTGTTCGCTAACTGCCCACTACCATATATCGTACCTCCGGCGGCTACTAGAGTCCCGGAATATATCCACGCCCCAAATCTCAAGTCCCATATTGATGGTGGACTTAGCCTCTAGAGATGTATCTTTTGCGTGTGTATTGTATGTGTCTATTAGTTAGTCATCTCATTAGCCTTTTCCTTCTCCTTATAATCTCTCCACATAGAAGTTACAAGGGAGATGAAAAGCTTATTTAATCACATACTAAATGTGATTGATTAACTTATTAAAAGAGTAATTCAATACATGATTAATATGTATTGAATAGTAACCTCCACCTTAATGTGGCCGTTACAAACATAAAATTCAATAATACCTATATATAAAATATTCTTTTCACGAGATTTATACCTTACCGGTAAGTCTCCCTGTGACTGGTATATTTGTCACAAGTTTGTAATGGGATAAATATTTCCACGTTGAAATATAAGACAAACCTTGATAATCACATATAGCTTGTCTTTACCTATCCACGTGTGAGATTTTTTATCCGTCACAAGCTTCTGATTGATATGTTTGTCACAAAGTTCTATAAGCATCAAAAGTTTGGTAAAATGATTGGCAAAATGATTGCCAGGCCATCCAACCCCCAGTCCTGAATATTTTACTTTGTATTTCTTTTCTAACAAATAGTCGAAATATAAATAGAAGTTCGAAATCATATTGATACTAGTAGGTTTCAGTTTCGAATCTCCGACCATTTATTGCTATGGCCTCGTATATCAATCATACGTGGCCAAGCGAGAAACAATACTTGATCATAAAACAAGCCACATTTATTTTTTACAATGATATGTGTCAATTTAAGTTACGGAGTATCTAATTTTTGCATATATTAACATGAGTATAACTTGGCTCAGGATGAAGTATCTAAGGAGTTTGAGGACAAGAAGGGGGAACTTCAACCAAAAGTCTTAGAGATCTATGAAGCTTCATCAGTTGAGATTAAGGTTTGTATACGGTACATGGTCCATAAAATTAAGGACATAAAACTTAGATGTTATTACCACCCTTACCATTTTTACCCCACATAAAAAGATTGTACTCGGAATTTAGTTATTTAGACATACATGCTGGTCCAAAGTGTATGCAAAACAAGATCAATTATGTCCTAATATATAGCGGCTTCTGTTGAAACAGGCTTTGGTGAAGGACCCTAAAGAAAGCGGTCTCAAGAAACACTCGGCCAAGGTTCAGACGTTCCTTGACGACCTTGCTAAAATTGGTTAGTATCTCAATGTGGTTTCATCGTCCTCGCCTTTTAACTTACTGTTGGTAATGATGGTTCCATTTCTTGTTCAAATCGCGTTATATACTGAGGCGGAGCTAGAATTGAAAGCAAAGCTCGCTCTTGTTGACCTCATATTCAAGGATTTTTCGATATGTGTATTTCGGAAAATACTGAATAGTGTTTATCACCCGAGTTAGTAGTCCTCTATAAAGCGGTTTTATTTTAGATTCATAGTTGATAAGCCGATGCGAAGACAATTCTTTTAGTGGGTAAAATGGTTACTAAAAGATTTTGTTTTACGATAAATTTGTATGAAATCACCCGGCAATCCGGCATGTCATCGAGTTTTGTGGAAATAGATCAGCTCCAATAGTCAGAGGTAGTTGGGAGTTTGAAGTTTGAACCTTTCAAAGTATGTGAATCTTACGTTAACAAGCTAATTCTGGTCAGTGGCCCAAATTATGAGTTGTATTGCTCATTTGCTCCATATCATCAAGTAAACTACCAGAATTGTGACTATTGCCTAGCTGTCCATTTTAACTTATTACGTGGAATTGTTGACAAGTTGCAAGACAACATGTGTTATCCAGGAATACAACATCAAACAAACTGTCGTTTTAATATGGACAATCAACTTTTCCTCATCCTCTCCATCTTATTATAACCCTACCTTGTCCTTATCATCTATACCTAAGTCCTAAACCTTTAGCAGGAAACTTACTTATAAGTTGTAACCCTTATATATCAGTTGTTCTTGCTTTAGACGGACTATTTTGTTTTGAAGCAATAAGACGGAATTTTGTAACTACTTTAGAGTTAGATGTAACCACTATTGAAAACAAGTTGATATAAGCTTTGATTACATTTTATAAAAAAGTGAAGACATAATCTCGTCTTATTTTTCAGACGGAAATGGTCCGTCTGAAATAAGAGTTTGCGATATCCCATATATTTTTCCTATAGCGACATGGACGATCCGTCGCAAGCTTAAGACGGGTCAAATCCCCTCACAAATGAGAATGTGTGTTTATCCTATTCACTTTGTTATACGTTTGTTCAAAATATAATATGAGAGCGAGAGATTTTGACGAACAAATGTATGTAAAAGAAATAAATGCAAGATAAGACTCTTACATACCCTCGCAATCATTTGTTTAATTACTTTTTTTTTATTTCCTGTAAACGGTATTTTAATCAAAGATAAATAATTATTCGCTAGGGAGTAAAAGATTGGGATTAGTTTCTCGATTGAATAATTGTTGATCACTTATCTCTTAGGTAATGATTTTAGCGAGGATGATGACGAGAATATAATTGACTTATTTATACGAAGTACTCCGTAGATTTTACTATGTCAAATTGATTGTCAACCAAATTATTCAGTTGTTTTCTGTATTTCTAAAGTCTAAGTTCTAAGCATAGGGAAACTTTTTTTGTTGATACAGAATTCCCAGGATCTAAACCTGTTTGCGACGCCAGTTCAAAGTTTGGACCGGTATTAGTTTCTGGACCTGTAACATTTATCTTCGAAAAGGTTTCGACATTCATAGTTGTCGAAGAGAAAACAAGAGAGGTAGAAGCTCCCCTTGCACCAACCACTGAACCTGAGACGACAGCAGCCCCAACTACTGAGGGCACTATAGAGACGACTGGCCGAGAAGTAGTCGTCGAAGAGGATAAGTCGAAAGACGAGACCGTTGTCGAGGCTGAGACAACAGCTCCAAGTAAGGAAGACCCTCCAAAAGTGGAGGTGCCAGCAGTTGAGGAACCACCAAAAGCTTGAATGTCAAGTTTTATAAAAAGCTACTCAAATTTATTATATATTCATACGTCATTTGCACTCTTTGCTGCTACTTTATTCTCTGTCCATTTGTGAAGAATCTGTTTTTTTTTTTATTTTATTAGAGTGGTCCTGTAATTTATTTTGGAATGTTGGAATAGCAAATATTCTGGTTGTCTTGTGTATTTTTTCATCATTTTAATCATGTAAATTATCAGTGTGTCTTTTTGTATTTCTTATCAAAAATTATCCGTATATTGTTGAAGAAAATTGTTATATACAGTATACTTTGTACTACTCATGTCCACTGTGGTCGTCATTTCTGTGTTAAGTTAGGTTTATCAGAATCCTTCTCGATTATTTCACATAATTTTGGAATATATTTACTTTAAAAATAATCTTTGTAAGCAATATTAGCGAGTCTAACCATTGTAAACTACCTTCGCGAGCTTTCACTAAAAGTCGAATACTCCCATTAAGAGTTGAATTTCCTGGCCATATTATTCAAAAACTATACAACTCTATTAAAAAAATATGGATAAACATAACAAAAATTTGAAATATTGGGTGATCTCAACATATTTTTAGGATTTTTTTTTATTATGACAACCCATGAAATATCATGTTTTGTAAACAACTAAACCCGAATATGTCATTTATTACCAAGAACTACATTATTTCTAACTTATTAAATAGCAAGACTTACCCCTAATTCTAAATCTAATATGATTATTCTTAATTTTTTACTTATTCGCATACGAGCGAGTGCTTAAAACTTTATATTTAATACCGAAACTACCCCTTTCTTACATTTCCTCTTCCTCCCTCCCATTAGCCACGCCCAACCACCACCTTGCACACACCTTCGCTACAATACCAACCTTCAACCATCCACGCGGAACAAAGGAGCATTTTGCTGAACGCGACAATGACTCGATCGGATAACATACTCACTTGACCGAGTAACACCCACTCGACCGAGTAAGACCTTACTCGGTCGAGAGAAAACATCCAGGGTAAAACTAACACACTCAACTCCATACCACTTGATCGTGCCTGTCGCAAGCCCGATACAAAGATAATCTACCCAGACTAGGCTAATAACAAATTAATGTAATTAGGGAAGTAGGGGTCGATCCTCAGGGAGATGGTGTTTCCTATGGATTGTGAATCGTCTCACAATTGAGTTTTATCTAATGATTTTCTGGGTATTGGAATTGTGATGTCTAAACTAACAAAACGCATAAATGAAAATAAGATAAAAACAATTAAAGATGAAAACAATAAAGCAAATGATGATTTAACAATAATGAGAAGCATCTAGGGAAAAAGGTTCACACATGTAGATTGACATATTGATGATATTAGATTTAGGATATGCAAATAATTCATTGCGCGTTCGTAAGAATGGTGTGTTCATTACAATCATAGATCAGATGGTCTAGCAGGCTTTTTATGCGATTTACTAGGTCTTAATCCACTATGTCATGCTTTGTCTATTCAAATCTCGTATGTCTACTTTGGAAAAGAATTCCATACTAGTCAATGATTGTGATCAAGAATCGTCAACTATCGTTAAAGTCCAAACATGCATAGACACAATGTTTAAAAGCACAATTTCTTTTATCCAATTATCATCTTTTAATCAATCTAACATGGCTACCCTACACCCTAGAAAGGTGACTACTCACTCATGATAATGTCTAAATCTAAAATGATATTAACAATGAAAACTAGGACTGACATGTTTATTTGATTTTGACTCTTTATATGGCGATAATAACGACGCTAATTGATAATCTAGGAAATGAAATGACAATTATAACAACACTAAAATGAATCTAAGACAATATGTATGGAAAATAACAATCAAATAGAAAACATAAAGACATTAAATGAAAGATAAATTAGAAATACCTAGGTGACGATCATGAACGAAAGCGATAACAATAATAGAAAATCCTTGCACATGATAATCGATCCTTAAATTACAACGCTTGAACCCAACAAAGTAGATTACAAAGATTGAAACTCTTATTAATCTAAACTAAAGTTTTGATATGAAAAGGACAGAAATAATCTAAGAACTAAAGGCTAAAGAAGAAAATGAGATAAGGGAGGCTAGTTCCCCCTCCTCCTAATCTAAGGAGAAATGTAAGAAGAGAAGAGAAGAGGATTGTAGAAAGGTGTGTGCTTTGAGAAGAGGGGCTGGAGCATCTATATATATAGCATTAGGGTTTCGTGGGGAAGAGGTCGGACATTAAACACATAAGACAAAAATAGGAGTTTGAAGCCGCCATGCTCGGATCAGCAAGGATACCCGATCGGGTACACACTTACCCGATCGGGTAAGTGGACATCTAGAAGCGGTTGACTAACGTTTCATCTTCCTTTGCTTGACTTGACTTCCAACATCCCCCTTGACTTCTACAACCGAGATAAAGTGGGGGTTAAAATCATACAAATATTCACTTATCAAACTCCCCCAAGCTAAACCTTTGTTTGTCCTCAAGCAAACATAACAAACAATACCAGGACAAGGTTGCAAGCGTTGGCTACTATACCATCAAGAAACAAATCTCAACGTAAGACTTTGAAAACATAATGAAACATAACCCAAAAGCAACGTGGGCAAGAATGATACATAAACATGGCTGAGATTTACATAACGGCGTAGCGCAAAGAATTTCACTACAGAATTTCGGCTCTTGCATGATCTTTTGACAAATTGACTCTCACGGTACACTCGAACACTCAATGTATGTAAAAGGTGATTTCTTTATGTGTAAATGTTTGAGACACTCACCTATCTACGACTTATGAAAATGTGTCCGCAGTCTAATATGGTAAACAATTCAAAACACAAGTCAAAGATCATAATGCACATAGAAAAGAAGCCAAAAAATAAGAAGAAGGCTTTTGGGAAATGGGTGAAAGGTGGACAAATAGTTATGGTCATGTGAAGGTTAGAATGAGCTAGCAACTGACCAATGATAAATGAATACTCAGTCCAAACTTTCGATTAATTCCCACAAAACGAAAGATGAAGCCAGAAGTAACAATTTGGCTTATTACACACGAAACACAAGGGTAAACTCCTTCTAAATATTGACTTGACGTTTTGAGGAGATACTCACAACTTCTTCTCTTATTTCTTTTTCTTTCTTTTTCGATTTTTCTTTTTTTTATTTTTTTCTTCTTTTTTTTTTCTTTTGAACATAACTTCACTTCTTGAACTTTTTCGTTCTTCCAAATTCACTTTGACAGAGATGAACAAATCTTCTCAAAAGAGCACCCATACACCATAGTCTAGCTACTAGCTCAAAAGGTAGGCAGTTTTTATTTGTAGCTATTATTTTTGTGAAGCATTTGTATGAAGGGGCTAATTTTGAGGTGTAATTCAAAGTGAAAAAGGCTTCAAATCTTAGTGAATCATGAATGCAATGCTTATAGGAATGAAATGAGAACCATACTTATGCGTTTTGACATGAAACACATCACAAGGAGAACTACACACACCTAGATGAGACTGGGTATAGATGTACCAGTCTAAGGAGGTTCTACCTTACAATATATGTAACTTGCCAAATGTCAAGATCAAGCGTACTCATCTATAGATTCATTCCATGCCTACTGTGTACAAGACTTTCCCATGTATGCACAATTCAATGAATATTGAATCATTATCTTTTGAAAGCTCTAAGTTTGGGAAATTGTAACATGATAGCATAGTAAACAAGCAAGCAAAGCATGAAAATCATTCAATTATGTTCATAAATTTTTAAAATTTCTCTTTAAAATCTTCTCTTTTTTTATTCAAAATTTGAAAAATGATCAACAAAAAAAATGAAAAATGGGAAAATGCAATCCCTCCCCCAAGCTAAACATCACATTGTACTCAATGTGAGCACAAAGACAAAATATGCAATGAGATGCTTAATGGGGAAAAGGAAAAATGAAAGAAGAGTGAAGCTTACTAGTCAGCGCGGACTCCCCCAAGCTAGTCTTTTGGACTTGACAAGGAAGGTCTTTATAGATTCTTCAAAAACTCTCTCATCTGCAAAATAAATCCTAACAACGAAAAAAGGAATAATAAAAAAAAATGCAAAAAGAAAAGGAACACGGGTTGCCTCCCGAGAAGCGCAATTTAAAAGTCTTGCTAGACTCCATTCTTTCTTTAATCATCCTTTATCTTTAAACTCACTATCATCCAAGCTCATCATCATAGCGTTCTTTACATTCTCCATCCATGCCAAGCTTTTCCGGTAATAGCCCCTTCTACCACTTTTAGCAGTAGTGCTTTTAGTATGCTCACTTGCAAGAGAATCAACACTAACATGTGCCTCCAACGGATCCGTCAGTAAGGATCGAGGCATAGAAGAAACAATAGAAGTGTCATCAACATTAAGCACATAACAAGGTTCTTCTAACACGGGACTCCAAACAGTGGAATTTTTGTCAAACACTACCTAAATTTTAGACCTTCTTTGTCAAACACTACCAAAATTACTATTCTCGCATGAAAAGGTGCAAATAAGCGATTTTAGGGTGCCGTTATCATAACCTTGATGTTTATGTTGCTAAAGTGTATTAATGAATAACCTTTTCTTTAAAACTGTAGGCTCATATCACTAGGATGAAGATAATGATGGATAATCAAGGCCGATGATAATTGAAGTAATTTTGCGTAAAATATAATGGAACTTACTAACTTAATTTAGACGTTCATATATTTTAGCAAAAATAAACTCAAAACTATGATACCGGCAAGTTAAAATCGTTTATTCTGACATTTTCATGCATCAATATTGACTTTGGTAGTGCTTAAAAAAAAAATCTAAACTTTAGGTACTGTTTGACAAAAAATAAAACTTTAGGTAGTTTCTCACAAAGTCACCTAAATTATAGGTAGTGTTTGACAAAATACTCTTATATTTATTCTCTCATTCAATTCTTGCATCCTCAACAGCTCAAGCTCTAAATGCCACAAATTAACGAGTTGGACATGAATTTAATTCCTATCGTTACAATTTATATTTTTAAATAATTCTAAAGAATCTAATCCATCAAATGATGAAATTATGAATTTGTTCGTTTATGTTTGTACAAATTTCCTATGATGAAATTCTTTACCTGTATATCATAAATGTTCAATTTTGCTTATTGCAAAAGGTGAATCACTGGCTAAGACAAGCACGCTTGTCAACACTTTGTCGTACAAACATGATACAAGAAGCTACCGGCCTTCCCTTAAAAAAAAAGAAGCTACCGGTCTATCCACTTAAGAGTTCGCTTCAAATTTTCTTGAGTGTTCCAATACAATAAGCCTAATAACCAGACCTAGGCCAAGCCATTTTGCAGGTCTGGATACGGTGCAGAACAAGAAGCATTGCCCCGCATAAACTATATCCACACCTTAGATAAGGACCACCACCGATCTCTTGTCCTATCAAGATTTCATTTGAAAGGGACCACATATACCCGAGAATAAGCCCGAACAAGCCCAGACAATTTCATGACAACAAGGCGAGGAAATAGGATATAGAAAAGGGAACATTGCCAACTGCTTAATATACAAAAGGCTATCGCACATGTAACACATAAGCCAATTGTTATAAGGCTTTCCAAGCATAAGTAAGCTTTCGGAACATTAAAAAAAAAAAGGTAAGTTTCCTTTCTACATGAAATAGCAGAAATTATCCAGTGAGCTCTACAAGCTAAGCAGGATAATAAATTAACAAAAAAAAACAAGATAAACCTTATACTACCATTCTCGGGGATTCATAGCAGAAATTAACAATTAGGAGAGCTGTAAGATTCCTGATACTCCAACAGAATTAGATTTATGGGCTAAATGTTTACCCTGAGGATAACCTCGCAATATTATGTCAGAAATATGGAGGTTAGGTTAACCACAGCAAGCTGATTTAGGAGCAGCTGCAGCTGATCCTCCAGCTGGGTCTGCTGCACCGATCTTGAGTCCACCAGGCTGCATATGGAAGACATAGTATCACAAAACTACATACAAGTTGTAATTCCACTTACTAGATACAGTTGCTAAAGCACATGAATGGTACTTCGACTCCCCAAAACATAGAAACACGTCACAATGGTACTTGACGAATGAATCATACAATCCTTGTCCTTGATCAAAAATCACAGAAATATGAAATTTACGACAGCGAAGACAACGTCATAGTCCCAGAATAATCTTGGGTCTCTACATGAATCACTAATGAGAGGTCAAACAGTGGATATTTGTTTTGAAAAGGAATACATGATAAAACTAATTAATAGCCTCAGTAAATAAATATGCAAAGTCATAAATGTGAAACACTTTTATAAGAGATTAAGAGTTGATTAAGAATGGCAATGAAAAAGAAAGTGTAATGAAAGAAAAACGATTCAAAGAGGAAGCATATTTGAAAAAAAAAACGATTCAAAGAGGAAACATATTTGAAAAACATAAACATATGAAAGGTAAAAAAATCAAATAATAATACAAAAGAATAATCATAATAATATCATCTATACGAATTCAAGCACAAAAGGCCCCACAATACCATAAGATTCTAAGGACTAAAATGGCAAATGCTCAGAAATGATGTGATGCAAGCTTATGTCTGAAATGGTGTGAGCATCTGAAAACTTTGCTGCACTTACTCAACCATTTTTTTCAGAAGCCACCACACTTCGAACCCTATAATCTCACCGAAAAAATGATTGAACCCATAATACTTTAAACACGTAATCACCCAACCAATACTTACAGTTACACGCCTTATGGTTTCACATCACAACATTATCCCATAGCCTCTAGAGCTCCCACATATTGTGGGGTAAGGAGGGGGGAGGGAAGTTTTAGGAAACGCAGCCTTACCTCTGTCTTAGCACCAGAAAGAGGCTATTTTGGAAACACCTTATGGTTTCACACGCGAAAAAATTCAGCATACAAGAGAAAAAAAATTATTTTATACGAATAACCTAGCACAAACAATTAACATACGCACGATGGTATTAATTCAAGTAACATAGGAGTGTAGGACTTAATACAACACAACAAAACAAAACAAAACAAAAGTTATATTTTCCAGGAGGGATATCTGACCAGGCCGAGTAGCATGTGTAAGAATTATTATTTAATTCTCTATTATGTGGACCTAATTACTGATATAAGTCACCTTAATTA
Source organism: Heliosperma pusillum (assembly GCA_022085475.1). Lineage (NCBI taxonomy): Eukaryota > Viridiplantae > Streptophyta > Magnoliopsida > Caryophyllales > Caryophyllaceae > Heliosperma > Heliosperma pusillum. Next base: position 10,273 of record JAIUZE010067682.1, on the reverse strand, counting down.
AATAATGGTTAAATATAATGTTTAGGGTTTTAATAAGAGTCCTAGTTTAAGTGGATTACGGTTAATGTTTACAGGCCATTAACATCAGGCCCACTTATTCTATTAAGCCCCTCCTGCCACCTCTCTATATAAGCACACCTGTTTGTGCTTTAACCTAATTCATTCAGATTGAGAAACACACATAAAGAAAGTGAATTAGAGAATAAGGAAGGCAGGAGAAGGCAAAACAATAAGGGTTTATTCTTTATCTTTCTCAAGTGATTTATTATCAGATCTAATGGCTACATCACGTAAGTACCTTTCAGTAATTATTGCTTTAATCAAGATCCTATAATTTATGTTTACATGTGGTATCAGAGCAAGATTGTGATTATAGTTATAATTCTGATTAATGTTTTGATTATATTTTATGAATGAATTTAATGCTTTAATCATGATGTTGTAACATTCATTCATAATTGATTGTATACCCTTATGATAGATAACGTATCCTTGTATCATGATCGTTTCCGCTGCCCTAATCGAATTATTTCGTTTTATTTGATATATGATGATTATTGTATGATTTATGATGACTATTTGCGCTGCCCTAATTCGATTTGTATGATTTATTATGATTATTATGCGTATGAATGTCGTATAATCTGTACCATACTCGATCGAGCTAATGCTTCACTCGATCGAGATGGTTTATTCATGTTGTTGCTCGATCGAGCTAACGCTTTACTCGATCGAGGCTTTTTTGTTCTGCTGTTGCTCGATCGAGCTGATGATTACTCGATCGAGTGGTTCTGTTCTGCTGTTGCTCGATCGAGCTGATGATTTACTCGATCGAGTGTTTCTGGTTGCCTTGTTGCTCGATCGAGCTGTTGAATTACTCGATCGAGTGGTTTCGTTTTGCCTTGTTCTCGATTGAGCTAAAGCTTTTCTCGATCGAGGTGTTTTGTTTATTTTCTACTCGATCGAGCTGATGTTTTACTCGGTCGAGGTCTTCCCGTGTTGTTTCGATACTTATTGTTCGTTTTCATTGTATGCTCGCATAATATTATGTTATTATGATTGAAGGAGACCTCCGCATTATGACGAGTTGAAATTCACCACAGTGATTTCATCTCGTACGCGATCAGATCTCATAATGTAATGTAATTGGGCATTCACATTATGTTGATGTTCACCACAGTGGACTCAAATTTTGCAGTGAATATCCGACTAAGCATACATTCTTATTGAAGATTAATTATATCTTATGTATCGATTAAAGGAGATTTCCGCATTATGACGAGTTGAAATTCACCACAGTGATTTCATCTCGTACGCGATCAGATCTCATAATGTAATGTAATTGGGCATTCACATTATGTTGATGTTCAGCACAGTGGACTCAAATTATGCAGTGAATATCCGAATAAGAATACATTCTTATTGAAGATTAATTATATCTTATGTATCGATTAAAGGAGACCTTCGCATTATGACAAGTTGAAATTCACCATAGTGATTTCATCTCGTACGCGATCAGATCTCATAATGTAATAAAATTGGGCATTCATATTATGTTGATGTTCACCACAGTGGACTCAAATTATGCAGTGAATATCCGACTAAGCATCTAATGGGGTGAAATAACTTGTATTAAGGTTTTACCCACAGGTATCCTGACATTAAAGTGAAACACTCATTAAAGAGAGTATATTTGATTATGTAATTAAGCATGCGTAGGTTGTCCACAGATACTGCACTTGCTTAATGAATGTTTATAAGTTACTCATTTAAGTCTCAAGTCTTAGTCATAATTGCTATTGTGTGATAAACTCAAAGCCTAATGTTCTGAGCATTGTTCATAATGCAGTACCATAGCAAAGCTCTCTCAATAACTTTAAGTCCTCCATTTCGGAGACAGGCTGTACTACAGCCAGTAAGTACATGGAAATCATTAAGAAACGCTTTCAGACTGCTGATAAAACGGTAGCTGGAAGGCTTATGTCTGAACTTACCACTGCTAATTATAATGAGAATGTCACCACCATGCAGCAACATGTGTTGCACATGACGAATCTGGCAGCTAAGTTGGGAAAACTGGGCATGAAAGTTGAGGATCCGTTCCTCGCCCAGTTTATAACCAAGTCTCTGCCAGATAAGTTTGATGCTTTTCATCTTCATTACAACACCGTTAAAGAAATTTGGAGTGTTAATGAATTGACCAATAAACTGGTTCAGGAAGCAGCAAGAATCAAACAGAAAGATGAGGCTGATGCCTCAAATAAGAATGGTGGTTTCACTAGTAGAAAAAACCCCTACAGTGGCGGTTCTAAATGGCCTTTTGTGGCGGTTTTTAAAAGTTTAGGGTCCGTCGTATATCGCGGTGTCGTATATACTTTACGTCGGTTGTAAAACGGCCACTATAGCCTAACTACGGTGGCGGTTCATACTTTAAAACCGCCACTATAGCTTATCTGCAGTGGCGGTTTTTACTTTAGAACCGCCGCTATAACTTATCTATTGTGGCGTTTCTAACTTAGAACCGCCACCACACATTATCTATCGCTGTAGTTCTTATTTAGAACCGCCACCATAGCTAATGTATTATGGCGGTTCTAACTTAAGAATTGCCAGAATAAGCAAACCTATAGTGGCGTTTCTAACTTGAGAACCGCCACCAAAAATAGGTATTTTTTTTAAAAAAAAATTATTACCTAAACTTCTGCTACATCATCCAATAAATTTGACAATCCAGTAGATATCAAAATGAACAAACAATACATACACAAGAATGCAACAAACTACCCAAAACCTTTCATATCATCAGCGTTCAAAAATTATACATGTATCCAAGTGAATAAATAATCACTAGATTGAAAAATTAAAAGATATGTATGCACCGTACAAGCTATAGTACAACTAGCAAAATTAAAAAGAAAGCATCCGAAGCCTTTCCAGAAGTAATGCAGACGCTGTAGCGGTAGCAGTAGCAACATGAAGAAGGCGACATGCATCATTAGACAATATAGAGCTGAATCAAAAAACAGTCGATATTAGTAACCACCATGAACACAAAACATTCTACAATGGGTTAGAGCCTTAATCGCTTAGGACATAGATATGCAATTCATCACGTTTTAAAAACAATTAAACTTTAATGTATGGAAGGCAACTGAAAGCAAATATCTCACCTCCAATGGCTAATAACCTCATCTTCGGAAATATCATTAAAAGGTTCGATCTTTACGGTCAAATGAAACAAAAGCACCGTGATTTAGCATATGGTATTATTCTAAGGAATACATTTGAAGGTTTCATCTATTGACAGTAATATATGAGAGTTCAACAATCATCGGGCCATAGAAACTATAAGACAGTCAAATAGTGAAGTTGACCAAATGGAAGTGCTACATAGAATCCGCGGACTGATCAGAACCCCTCTTGAAGATAGAGATGATTCTTGGTGAGCCACCCATCCTTTTCGAATGTGAGCCGTTCGAGGATAACTTGGCTGCACAATAAAGAGGCCAGAATATGCAAGTGACAGAATCAAAATTGAAATGAACTGATAACATAGTGACCGAAAGTCAGGTTGAAAGTCGAGCAACACTTGATATTTACGTTCTCAAACCAAATACGATGTAGTAACTCTTACCTGCTTCACACATTGATCCGAACTGGAGTCAATATGAAACACAAGCTGAAGGATATCAGCTTTCTGTTATGGACAAATCAACTAATGGAAACAGAAGTAAAATACAATGAAATCAGATGTTGAGCTTTACCTAGTGACATGCTAGTACTAGTCTTAGATGCAGGAAGTTCATCCCTCACAGAGTTATCCTCAAAAGAGCCATATGCTAAAGGCTGAGAACCACCAACATCAGCATCTAATTTAGCCTCATCCTGAAAAATTGTAATACATAGATTTCCGGACAACATCATCTAAAACATTGAAAATAAAGGATAAAGCCATATAAAAGATAAAATATCATAAATTCAAACGAAAAATGTGGCGAAAGAATACAGTGAAGCCTAAGAGCACTAGTTAACTGAACTAAGACAATCCCACAAATAGAGAAAACAGCACAAAGCTTGTCTCATGTAATACCTAGTGCATTGCTAATGCCAAGTAAGAAAAACAACATGAAAGACATACAAACATAAATAGAACCTCTTCTCATTCAATAGAACAAAGTCGTTACTAAGATGAAACACTAATGAGTATTACCTTGCACTAGTTAATAATTCCATAGACTGCTGGAATTTTTACGATGTCCTCTTCCTAGTTTCCTCTGCCAATTCCAACAAGGGCAAATTTCCTCTGTAACTCAAAAGTAGTATAAATAAGACGGACTAATTAACAACAAAACCCATTCCTCAAAGAATTTAGATATACTAAACTAAAACTTGAGCAATTTCTTCTACAGAATACGGAGTATAGAATAAGGAGTAATATGGAACTATCGCCCAAAAAAAGGGAAGTAAACACAATATGTAATGAGGTATATGAAAAGCAGATTGATGGGAGTAGATTGTAGAACAAGCATAAAAAAAATGAGTGAAGAAGACGAAAGGAGTAGAAGGAAGGCTGATAAGTGAGTGAAAAATACCAGTGAACCACTTCATGAGATAACATTTGCCTTGGGTTCGACAGCATCTTGAGGAACCCTGTTCAAGAGAAATAGGCAAAGAATAGACAATTAACTAGACATACAAGATGAATTTTCACAAATTGATCCTACTCGAAAATCAAAAATATGAAAGGAAAGAAACAAAAGAATACGATTGTTTAACCCATTTAACAGCTGGGGCTTTGGATTAGATCAATGGGACTTACATATCTTTTTAATAATTCTAGTTTTTGATTGGAGATTCTCAACTTCTCTTTAATTAAATAATGCCTTTTCTTTCACAAGTAAAAATGAAATTGGAAAAAAAAAACCAAAATCAGTTAATGAATTGTTTCATTCATTCAATTATTTCAATCAAAAGAACAAGATAATGAAACTACAAAAAACCGGCCATAAATCAGTCAATTAAAAATACCAATAAAAATATACCATGAAATAATTAATTACAATGGTAGCGATGTGGTTGTGATTGCGCTGTGGTGCTACTACTAAGTCAGATGAGTATACCAGTGATTGTCATGCTGCGCAGCGGAGGACGGTGCCACGGTGGTGGTATTGCACGAAGAGGCGATAATGATTGTGGATTAGTGTTTTGGTAGAGTTACCAATGTTTGGTAGACTGCTAGTGGATTTTGATAGACTGCTAGTGGATTAGATGGGTTTAAATGTTTAATTAGATTTATTTCCTCTAGTATAGAAAGCAAATTGGCATCAGTAGTTATCGTCGGTTTTCTGAAAAGAAAAAAAACAACGCTAGTTAACGTCGGTTTAAAAAAAACCGCCTTAAAATCTCTCTAATGGCGGTTTTACAATAAAACCGACACAAAACGTTTCCTCTATCACATCGGTTCATAATTAAAACCGCCACAAATAGTTTCTTTATTAGTTTTTACGTCATTTTCTTTTAGAACCGCCACAATAGCACCGCCACGATAGAGGTTTTTTCTACTAGTGTTTACCCCAGGCACATCATGTGCATCATGTAAGCGGGAAATCTAAAGGTAAGTTTGGAAACAGGAAGGGCATTAAGCCAAGCTCTTCTGATAAACCGTCTGCATTTGGCATAAAGAAGGAAATTAAGAAGCAGGAAAGTTGCTCTTTCTGTAAGAAATCCTGGGCACTTTCAGCAAAACTGCATAAAGCGTAAGAATTGGTTCGAAAAAAAAAAGAATAAGCCTTAGGCTTTAGTATGTTTCGAATCAAATTATGTTGAAATTCCTTCTAATACATGGTGGCTAGATACATGCTCTAATGAAAGTTTCTCCTTCTTGTGGTATAAACGTTTGACCCATATTTCAAGAGAAAGAATGAACATATTGGTTAAAAACAATATGTTACATTTTCTTGATTTTACGGATTTTGGGACGTGTGTGGAATGCATTAAAGGTAAGTGATAAGCATTCATTTAGTCACATTTTTACCTCATTTTCGTCCCCATTTTGGTCCGTTTACACGGATTTACGTGTCTTTAATTGCATTTTATTTCCCGATTTCCCGCGCTATGAATATTGATCTCAATTTGCAGGAATTAAGGCGGAAATGAGGAAATCGGTGCATAAAGACATTGCATGAGTCGGGATTCGAAGATGAGACGAAAAATGAAGAAGTATGTTATCAGGTGGCCCAGGCCGGTCCCCAGACCGGCGGCCGGCCCACCGGCCCAGACCACCACACTGCAAGTGACAGAAATGAAAAAGTGAAGAAAAGGCCCAGGTAGCGCCGGCCGGTCCACCGGCGGCCGGTCGACTACCCGGCCCACACCTACATCAGAATGTATGTGAGCGTGATTTGGTGCTCCAGGCCGGTGGGGGACCGGCGGCCGGTCGACCGGCCCAGACCATTATTTCCCATACTTAGAAGATTTTTGAAGATTTTGAAGGCAAAGTTCCTGAAGTCACGCATGTGCTCCAGGCCGGTCAGAGGCCCGGCGGCCGGTCGACCGGCAGGGAACACAAGACTGAAAAATTCGCATTTTCTTCTAATTTCTTCCTTAATTTCGAGAGACCTATATATACCCCCCCTTATTATTTTGTAAGCAGTTTTTAACATTCTCCTTAGCACGAAACCCTAGAAATTTGTAACCCAAATTAATCCCTAATTACTCTCCTAATATTTCCCTAATCTAGTTTAGTTTATCATTTCAAGTTGTTGATTTTAGTATTTCATTTTCATTTCTTGGAATTTGTATTGAAGACTTGGGTGAAGACATTCCCTCATACTCATCAATATAAGTTTTGTTTGGTATAAAATCTCTCATCTTTTTTATTGTTTATGCAATTAATTTCCATTTCTAGTTTATAGTTCATCTTTTGATTATTATCTTTATTCTTCTCATAGCATGATGTTGATTGAACTCCCTCTTCCCTTTAGTGCTTTGATTTCCTCTACCATGTGTGAGTAGATTATCCTCTAGGGTTTAGGGGAGCCTAAGGGTGGATCATGTGGGGTATTAGGTTGGTTAATTAGCAAGTTTATGGTAAATGATTTGGGTATTGCCCATATGGACACCAAGTGTTTGATGAAATGCGTGAACGAAAGTTACCATTTTATCAAGCATGGTTTGATCTTCTCTTAAGCGACGGTGGTAGAGGCGATTAGACTAAGTGTTTATATGGGTGATTTGAGACGAATGCGATAGCTTGTTGATGATTATCGATTGTTGAGACATTGGCAATCGATTTTACTCGAATTATTTACCCCCTTTCGCTAGTTACCCGACTAACCCATTAAATCCCCCTAAGGTGAACCCTTTACCCTAGCCTTTCCCCTAATTGTTTTCATCTTTATTACTTAGCGATTACTTGTTTTTCCTAGTATTTAGTTAACTTTCCAATCCGTCATATTTTAGGCTAGAATAGGATTCAATCGAACTAGTAGTTGACCTCCCCCATCCTCGTGGATTTCGACCCCTTTATACTACTTTTATTGGGTTATTTTTTATGCTTGTTTTGACGACAAACCGGCCATCAAATGGCGCCGTTGCCGGGGATGGCGTAAGCAAACTCGTAGTTTGTTTTGTGTCTTAGATTTAGCCAAGTTACTTGTTGTTTTTGTTGGTTTTAGTTGTTAGATTATTTGTAGAGTGCCTTGCATTATTGTCTTTCCCTAGTGTGCCCAAAAACACACTAGGAGTCTAACTTGTTTTTGAGTGGCTTTGAGTGCATGCCTAGAGGTGAAGGTTTGTTCTTGAGCCATCCGGAACCCGAAAGGTTGTTTAGGACTCTCCGTGCCAATACACTTGCTCGGGTTAGGAATTCAAGAAGAGTTAGCCATCAACAAGCCAATACTTCAATTGCTTCTACAACCACTCCAACAATCGATTACCCACAAAACAACACCATTGAACCCATATTTGAAAACCCCTTCTACAATACACAACAAAATACACCACCAAATTCACCACCTACAATACCTCAACAACAAAATCAACCACAACTGACGACTCTACGTGATCGTAACCGTCCCAACCACGATGATACCCAATCTCCAATCAATTTCGGTGTCTTGGCCCCTAATAATTTTGAGATTCACCCGTCTCAAATGAATTCTATTGAGCGGGATAGCTTTGGAGGCCTCCCGGATGAAGATGCTCATGCCCACTTGAGAAAATTCAAAAGTAGGGTTGGAATCATGAAAAGGAATGGGGTGCCCGAGGAAACCCTTTGCCTCATGTTGGTCCCATTTTCCCTCAAGGACCGGGCGGAGAGGTGGTTGAATAACCATCCTCCAAACACTTTCACCACTTGGGATGGTTTGGCTAAGGAGTTTCTAAGTAAGTACTACCCCGCCTCCAAAACGGCGATGCGAAGAAACGAGATTACCACCTTCCAACAAGAGGATGGAGAGTCTTTGGGAGAAGCATGGGATCGCTTCATTGATTTACTTGCCCGATGCCCTCACCATGGAATTGCGGATTGGTATGTCACCCAAACCTTCTATCAAACTCTCCTCCCTCAAACCAAGGCCATGGTGAATGCTTCCGCGGGGGGAAGTTTTGATCATTTAAATGACCAACAAGGGGCGGCATTGATTAAGAAGATGGTTGAGTCGGAATCTAGTTATGGTACTATTTCTAGAGGAAATAGCTTGAGAAGGAGTTCTAAGTACCCAAGTGAGAACTTCTCAAATGCGGATACCAATGCCAAGATTGATTTGCTCACACAAACTTTCACTAAGGGTTTTGCCGAGCTTCAAAAAGCTCAAAATCAAAGTCAAGGTCATCATGTGAATGAAGCTAGTGGGTCTTATGCACCTCCCATGGTGGAAGCTTGTCAAACCCCCACTTGTGAAATTTGCAATGGATATGGACACACCTTTGAAGTTTGTGGGAACAATGTCTCTTATAACAATGAAGGTGCAAATGATTATCAACATGTGAATGCTTTCCAAGGTATGAACAACAACCCACGGCCCTCAAGGCCTCAATTCCAAAACCAAGGAGCTTATAACCCAAATTCAAATTTCTATCATCCAAGCTCAAAATTTCACCCAAACATGAGTTACAAAAGTCAAAATGTCTTAAACCCTCAACACACTCAAACTCAACCTTCCAACCCTCCGGGTTTTTCCCAACCTAGAGGAGGAGGTCAATTTTCTAGAGGAAACTATAACAATCAATTCAACAACTCTCAACAAGGTCAAGGATCAAATCAATTCCAAAATCAACAATTCAATGATCAAGGTTACAATAACCAAGGTAACTTCCAAAACCAAGGTAATTGGAACCAAGGTCAAGGAAATTGGAATCAAAATCAAGGGAACCAAAACTGCAACAATCAAGGCCAAGGTAATTTTTACCAAGGCAATCAAAACAATCAAGCAAGCCAAGGGGTTCCCGATCAATCTTTCCAAGGCCAAGGGCCAAATTTCAACAACAACCAAGGGTCAAATTTCAACAATCAAGGTTCAAGGGGGCAACAAGGGAATTTTAACAACAATCAACAAGGGAATTTTAACAACAACCAACAAGGAAGCTTGAACAATCAAAGAAACAACAACCAAGGGTCGAGTAGTCGGAATGACTATGCTTTTGCCCTTCCTTTGACAAATCAACCCCATCAAGAGAGTGATCCTTCAATAAGTGAAGTTTTGCAATTAGTCAAAAACATGGAAATCCAAAACAATTTGGCTTTGCAAAATGTCACCAATGCTCACAAAAAGGAGGTGAGAGAATTGGAAGCTAGGCTAGCTTCCCAAGCTTTGAACAATCCTCAAAGGCCTCCGGGAGGGCTACTTGCTCAAGGGAAAAGCTCCAAGGATGCTTCATCTAGCCACCATGCATGTGCGGTGACTTTAAGAAGTGGACTAGTGCTTGATAACCCCTACATGGATATGATGAATGATGAGATTCCAAATGATGAGCATGTTGAGGAAGGAGAAGAACTTGAAGAGCCCTTTTGGACTCCCACCTTGGAGTCAAAAGATGATGGCAAGGGTGAAGATGATCAACCCAAAGAGGGAGAAGAAGGGTATGTCGAAATTATGCCTTATGAAGAGGAGATGAACAAGGATGTCAATGATGACGGAGTAGAGGTACAACCAATGGCAAGAGCTAAGGTAACCAAGAAAACTCCCATTCCAAAGGTATCTTTTAGTTCTCCACTTGTTGTTTCCGATATCCCCTACCCCTCTAGAGCTTTGAAAACTAAGGAAAACTCCAA
>JAIUZE010067681.1:0-11695 GCA_022085475.1 Heliosperma pusillum | reverse complement strand
GGAGCGTTAGTCAAACCGAATGGCATCACATTGAATTCGAAATGACCATACCTCGAGCTAAAAGCAGTCTTGGGCATATATGCTTCCCGAACGGGAATTTGATGATAACCCGATCTAAGATCAATTTTTGAGAAAGTAGAAGCACCCCGTAACTGGTCAAAGAGATCATTAATACGAGGAAGAGGCTATTTGTTTTTGATGGTGACACGGTTCAACTCTCGGTAATCAATGCACATTCGCATAGAACCGTCTTTCTTTTGACCAAATTATACGGGCGCCACCCCAAGGAGAAGCACTAGGCCTAATAAAGCCTTTCTCAATCAAGTCATCAAGTGGGATTCTCAACTCTTTCAATTCGGAAGGAGCCATACGATAAGGAGCTTTAGCAATTGGTCCAGTTCCAGGAACTAGATCAATGGAAAATTCAACATCTCTTTCCGGAGGAATCCCGGGTAATTCATCGGGAAATACATCTGGATATTCACAAACAATAGGAACATCCTTCAAAGAAGGAAGAGAAGAATCAGAAGTAGTCACTACACATAGAAATGCTTGATGACCCTTCTTCAAAACATTTATCATTTTCATAGCTGAGATTAACTTCACACTTGCTTGCTTTCTAACTCCTTGATAAGAAACCCGAGTACCCAAAGGACTTTTAAGGATAATCTTTTGATCACGGCACTCGAATCGAGCATGATAAGTAGATAACCAATCCATACCCAGAATAATATCAAACTCTTCAAGAGGAAACCGAAGAAGATTTGCCGGAAAAATAGATCCATTTATCGATACAGGAATGTCCGAGTGAAGATAAGAGCATGAAAATACATCTCCGGACGGTAAAGATATAGGAGTAGTTTCTCCGACTGAAGCTTTGAGCGGTAATTTATCGGATAGTCTCATTGAAATAAAAGATAAAGAAGCTACCGTATCAAACAAAATTAAACACGGAAACTCATAAATTGAGAACATACCCGTCACGATGTCTGGCTGAGCATCAGCCTCAGCACGGCTCATAATAAAAATCCGACCCTTAGGTCGCCCAGAAATAACCGGTGTAGAAACCGTACTCTTCCTCTCAGGACATACATTAGCCTTATGCCCTGGTTTCTGACAAATAAAGCACACAAATGGCTTGTTGAAGCAACCAACACCAGGATGAATATGCATCTTGCATGTAAAGCAGATACGACCTTTAAGGTCGTTGTTGTTGCTCGGAAGAAATGGACGGTTTCTCTGATTTGCCGGTCCACTCTGAAAGTTTCTCCTCTTGTTTGAAAAAGAGGGAGAAAAGGAAGGTCGGGAAACAGGATATAAGGGTCTCTTGCCATAAGAATTAGGAGCAATATAAGAAGTACGAGCCTCTTCGGCAATCTCCCGAATAGAACTCTCCGCCCATAAAGCATCATTGTAAATAGAGACGAAAGAAGTAGAACCCCTACTAATCTTTCCCTTCACCTGGGGAGAAAACTTTCCCAAGTAAAAGAAAGCCTTGTCTTCCTCCCTCGAAATAAGCCGAGTGGCATAGTGAGCCAACTCATTGAACCTGGTTGTGAACTCCTGAACAGAAAGAACTCCCTGTTTAAAGTCCATGAACTCTTTCAGCTTCTGTTGCCTCAACTCATCCGGGTAGAACCTCGCCTCCAATAGTTCACGGAATCGAGTCCACCCGAAATTAGGCTCCAACTTAGCAGTAGGACCTGAAAGAGTCCACCACTGATCAGCTTCTTTCACTAAGAAGTGAGAAGCCAGACGGACCTTATCCTCTTCAAGGACAGCATACAGAGAAAAGCTCTTCTCCATTTCACGTAACCACCCCGAAAGCTGAATAGGATCTACCTCACCACCATAGGTTTTTGCTTGGCTCCTAGATAGTTGGGAAGCAACCCATGAACAACTTCCGTGTCTCTCACGGTCGGGAATAGGATTAGGAATAGGATTTGCTTGCTGATTTTGCTGATTTTGCTGGTTTTGGATAATAACGGTAAGAGCTGCTAAGATAGTGTTGTCAATCCTCGGAGGCATCTTGCAAAATAAAACACAGATTAGTACTTATCATTTAGCAAGAACAAAGAGACTACAACATAAATCCTAATCTACCCATCTTACCCTTCTATCTCACGGTTTATTATTTTATTAAGGTCAAGTTATTTATGCAAGGGTACACAAACGTGCGTCGGGAGCAAAATAGCTCTGATACCAACTGTGACACCCTCAAATTTGCGGAAAGAAAAAAATAATAATTTAAATTAAAACATGAGAATACTTAACGAAGGTGTCATAATAAAAAGGTTCATTACAAAACGGAAATAATATTATACAAAAGAAATATACAAGACGGGAGACATATCTCCCGTATAAATACGGAAATAAAAGAGTGTATCATAATATACAATCTAAGAACCGAATATAGGTCCAAGGTAAATACTTCGCTCGCTAGCTCGTCAATGTACCCAATGTATGCATCACAAACCTGCCAACCGCATTAAATATAAACACGGAAGCCACAGTCAGTGGGGAGTAACTCCGAGTTCGCCCAGCCACGAAATGTCGAGTTTAATTAAACATGAATAACATAAAAGCAATGTATATGGAAAATACAAAAACCTTAACATATATGATATGCTTTTCATGTTATGAAACAATTAACTAACATATAACCTAGCATATGAAAGCTATCATGTGAATCCGATAATAAACTATAACACGAGGTAGGGAAGCTGGTATGCTAGATCAGAGGTTACCGTTAACATGGCCATGATACACTCAACCTAATCAAACACTTAATCATGTGAATCAGTTAACAACCGGTAATCCAAACTCTATCAACCTTAGCCGGCTTGCATCTCACCTTCTAAGATTCATAGAATCATACAAACATGAAAGACCAATACGTCTAGAAACAGGCATAAGTTCTTAGAACAGTCCATAGTCGACTTCTGTAACTCGAGGCTATACCACAAGGTAGGAAAACATCCTAGTCCTAGACTGATCAGACCTAGCGACAACAGCTATTCCATTCCCCGTCCAATGACATAACCGTACATGAGAAACTCTACTAGGCGACCCCCTAAGCAGAGATGGCTAGTACTTAAGCTGGCTCCATTCCCAAAATGGATTAGGCAGCCATGCCCCGACTTGGAGATAAGCCCCCCAGGCCGTGACACAAAAGCTATCAAGCTGTGAACTCCATATGCTCGTTAAAGATAGTACGGCCTATCTATGTCATGGTCCAAGATACTCATTTAGAATTTAGAATGGTCAAGACGCCATATACTCATAATTCTCTATGGGTACTTAGTCAACACGACATATATCATACAATCAAACAGTCACGGGAAAAACTTCCTATCATGTGACTAATTGCATATAAATCATAATCAAATATCATATCGCCTTATATCTACTAAGGCTAATTCATTAATTAAATACAACCTTACTTGAAGACAAATCCCCGACCCAAGTCCCGCGACGGGTCATCAGTCAAAACGGGGCTGACTAGATCTTAGTTTGACCAAACCCGTTTGGTCAAACCGGCTAGAAACAGAGTCTTTACCACATAGACTTGATCATAAAAATCATCATATTCATTACATGTTATTTTATTAAAACTTATAACATGTGAATTATTAAATCTTACTAAAACCCGCTTGACTTAAAGGATATCAAATTAAACTATAATCTCGTATTATAATTTCTAACATGTGAGAAATAATAATTTTATGAAAAACCTTTTTAATTAAATATTTTACTTATTAACATTTCCCACTTGCTAAATATTACAAAACACGATAAAATGGCAATAAATCAAAAACCGTCACAAGTCCAGAGAGGGGACCCACGGACTGATTTGGGCCGAGACATTACATGGGCCTGGACTGGGCCCACGGGCCTAGTTTGGGCTGTTTTGATTAAAAATTCTAAAACCGTTTCTTAATATTTTCCCGCATGCTTAACATATTTAAAACCCGTCAAAACAACAACAAAACAATCAAACATCGACACAAACCCCAAGCCAACTCACGGACCCACCATGGACCAACCCAGACCGGCCTGGACCGGGCCTGAACCGGCCTGAACTGGTTTGGTTTGGGCTGGTTTACACGGCCACTTACACGGTTCCCACAACAACCACCACCAAATTATTTCCAACATGTTTTAATTATCAAACAACCATTTTAACAACTAATTTAACCAACATCCATATAAAAATCATGGTTATAAATAAATCATCTAAATTTATCAAGAACACTAACATGTTAAAAATGCCATACAACATAAAAATCATACTACTTATCATGTTACTACTAAAAATCCATAAATCATAATAACATGAACAAAAACAAAAGATGAACCAAAAACAAAAGAAACAAAGGCTATGTGACATTATTTCGTCGAGTATATCGGAATTGTTACCTTAGCTAGCAAAATCAAGTAGCACCAAAATAAGAAATGAAGAAAAACCCGTCTACTAATCTTCACCCAAAATATACGAGTCTCCAAACTCGTCTTCAAAATCTTCCCCTATAAGAAATGACAAGAAAAAAACATTATAAGAATTTAAACTTGATTTTCCATAATTAAATGTTGAAAACGATTTTGTCGGATTTGAAATTAAACCGTACTTGAAGATGGAGAGCGAAGAGGAGATTCTAGAAATATAAGTTAGGATGGATTTAAATAAGAAATGAAGGTTTTATGATGATTTTGCTCAAGAAGGACGAAGAACGAATGAAGAACGACGAAGAACGAATGAAGAACGATGAAGAACGATTAATTAGATCTTAATTTGATTTATTGTAAAATGAAAAGTTGTTAGTGAGTAATGGTGGGATTGGGCCGTGTGTTTATAGAGAAAATAATGAGTCGGGTTTTGAAATTGTTGTTACGGAATGGACTCGGGTTTTATTATTATAATAAGATAATTAATTAGATATTAAGTTAATTAAATCAAATATCTAGATATTATGTTATATTAATGAAAAGAAATGAAAATATCAAGCCCTATGAGAGGAAGGAGAGCCGTGTGGCTTGGGTGATTGTCGGGTCTGTTTTGTAAACGGTTTGCGTAATTTTCGTTGACGGATCGATAAAGTAATAAATATCTAAGATATTATTATTTGAATAATCAAAATAATGAAAATATCCAAAAGTGAGTGGAAAAGGATGACATGGGCGTGTGACTCATGCCAAAGTCGGGTTTCGGGTTTGTTTCGGGATTTACGATGAGTCGGGAATAGTTAAATGATTCCCGGGTTTAAACCGTAAAACCTTATTATAAATTCCGAATAAAGTCAAAATAATTTTATTAAATTATCATAAATTCTAATAAATCTAAATAAAAATAAATCAAAAATATTATTTTTTTTAAATAAAATTTCGGTCTTCAAACTTATAAGGCGAGTCGGGAAAAGTCAACGAAAGTCAAAGTCGACTTAAAGTCAAGAAAAGTCAAAGATGACTAAAAAGTCAAGAAAAGTTTATGACGACTTAAAAGTCAAGAAAAGTCAATGACGACTTTAAAAAGTCAAGAAAAGTCAAAGACGACTTAAAAGTCAAGAAAAGTCAAAAGATGACTAAAAACGGGATTTTCATGAAATCTCTCAGAAATTCCAAATACGAACTCGGAATTTTAAAATACGACTCGAAACAATAAATTCTATTTTAAAAACTTAACCTTGCTGGAAAGTATCCTTAAGAAATTTTACTAGAAAAATTGGGTACTTTTCGGGTTGTTACACTGTTCTTATCTTTATCTCTATAGTTGTGTATGTGCAGGTAGAGAGGGATAGGTAAGACTCTTCCGGAGGAAGACTTGAGTACTCCTGATTCCGTCTTCGACTGTTGAGATTACCGTACTAGCAAAGATGGAAGAAGTTCACACATGTTCGAGCGATTCAAAAGTGGAGCTAGACTCCCAACAAAGACCGTATGTGTGGTAAAAGAAGGCATAAATTACCACAGCCGAGGGTACTTCCGCAAGTCAAAGGCCTGACAGTGGCCTTGTCCAAAAACTATTTGGTTACTAGCCGGGTTTGCAACCATGTGCAACTTGTAAAAATAATTTATCGCGTTTTCAATTAGACAATTAGACTGTTATGTGATAATCCGTAGTTTAGATAAACAATTCACTTTTCCAGCTAGACAATTTTTGGTATTTTTTGGTATTCGATTGGCATCGTTTTGCAGGAAAATGAAGCGGAGAACAATTGCCCAAAGTCGAGGCTGTGATATCAAGCGAGTACTCGATCGAGTAAAGCGAACTACTCGATCGAGCAACCCTGACTGAAAAAAGCTCTCGATCGAGTGGACTTTCTACTCGATCGACCCCCAGTTTGATGCTGGTTTGGGGAAGCTCTTGTCTTGTGAGTTTTTCTGTTCCTTTTGTTTTTTCCATTCTTTATATATTTCATCCATTAGGAACATGAATTAGGTTGTTTTTTTTTCCTTTTCCCTTATATGCTTTGTGCTATAGCCAATGAGGACATTGTCTGTTTTGGTTTGGGGAAGTGTTTTACATCCTTTTGCGTCTGCATTTGCATTTGTATTGCATTCACGTTTACAATTCATGTTAATTTGAAAAAATTTGAAAAAAATATCACGTTTATTTTTGCATATAGTCGAGTCGGATTGGAGTCTTGTTCATGATGAAATTGCACTACAAGTCTACTTTATGCTATTCCTTGCTCGTTTCTTGACTTATTTAGTAAAATCGAAGTAATGAACTATTGAATTTTGTCTTGGAATTTAAATTTGATTATTAGACTTGACTCAACTTTTTGGCAAACTACTTATATATTCTGAGTTTTAGAGCCTATAACTGGTGACATCTATGACCAGTTCATCTAGGAGTGAGAGTAGTTACTCCCCACATCTCGTGTCATCTGCTTGTATATGAATTTTGATTTCTTATTGCCTGCACGCATTGGGTTTGTGGTCGGTATTACGTGTTTTGAGAATATTTGCATCTCCTTTTCCTCATTTTATCCCATTAACTCCACATAAAGCCATATCTGCCTGTTGCCCTTAACTACATCCTAAACTGAGCCTACCTTTGCCGAGCTAGTTTAGTAGTCGAGGTATATTCTACCGTTGTGTCAGTTTTTGGCTCGTTTCATTGATTGGAGTGGGTATTTGCGAGAAAAAGAAGAGAAGTGGTTAATTGTGCCTCGATCGAGTAGCTTTCAGCTCGATCGAGCAGATTTTGTTAGTTGTTGCCTTGATCGAGTGACTTATTCCACTCGATCGAGAGGTTTTTCCTCTATCAGCCAAGAAAAGAAAAAGAAAAGAAAAGAAAAGAAAATGAAAAAATAATGAAAAAATAATGAAAAACAATAATTGGCTGAAGTTTCTTTTATCTACACCTCCTACGCGTATCATTATTTTGTCGAGGTGTTATATGGGATTTGTGTTGTATATGCCTAGATTTGTTAAGGCATCGAGCTTAATTTGTGATTGTTGGAAGATGGAACGAGTTTTATTACGGTCTTGTTAGGAACTAGCTTGGCTATTTACCCTCACATTTCCATTAATTGTTTTGCCTCTTCTTACCAATTACCCTCACATATCCATATTTTTGCAAATGTTCGGCACGTGTTGGTCCTTGAACGGTGGTTATGCGTGTACGGTGCTTGAATCATTTTTCATATTAGTTAGCAATGCATGTTGTGTCGGTCGTAGTCTAGGTGAGTGACTATATTTTCTTCTCTCTTTCTTATACATATTTACTTACCATTTGCTTGTTGAGAAAAGAGTGACCCGCGAGAGTCCGAATTTGGTTGAGTCTTGCAAGGTCGAAAGTCTAATTTATTTCCAAGATTGTACAAATTCGTTCACTTTCGTATTGAGCTTTGTAGCGATTGAATGAGTGCATTAAACTGGTTAATATTGACTTGTAGTTAGCTCTGAGACTTACTCCATTCCCCTAGGTTTATTTTGTTCCATATAGCTGCATTTTAGTTTGCTTGAGGACAAGCAAAGGTTTAGTTTGGGGAAATTTGATGCGTGTATGTGACACCCTCAAATTTGCGGAAAGATAAACAAGTAATTTAAATAAATAAAAGATGAGAATACGTTTCTAATAGGTTCACTTTAGTGAAAATCGGTAAATTTTAAAACCGGAACCTATCATTAAATATATTCATCATAACGAAGGTGTCTTAAATAAAAAGGTTCATAACAAAACGGAATTAATATTATACATAAAAAGTATCTGAAACGGGAGACATATCTCCCGTATAAATACAGAAATAAAAGAGTGTATAATAATATACAATCCTAAGAACCGAATATAGGTCCGAGGTAAATACTTCGCTCGCTAGCTCGTAAATGTACCCCAAGTATGAATCACAAACCTGCCAACCGCAACCGCATTAAATATAAACACGGAAGCCACAGTCAGTGGGGAGTAACTCCGAGTTTTCCCAGCCACGAAATGTCGAGTTTAATAAAACATGAATAACATAAAAGAGATGTATATTGAAAATACAAAACTTAAACATATACGATATGCTTTTCATGTTATGAAACAAATAACTAACATATAACCTAGCATATGAAAGCTATCATGTGAAACCGTTAACAATCTAAAACACGAGGTAGGGAAGCTGGTATGCTAGCTCAGAGGTTACCTTTAAAACATGGCCATGATACACTCAAACCCTAATCAACACGTACTCATGTGAATCAGTTAACAACCGGTAATCCAAACTCTATCAACCTTAGCCGGCTTGCATCTCACCTTCTAAGATTCATAGAATCATACAAACATGAAAGACCAATACTTCTACAAACATGCATAAGTTCTTAGCACGGTCAATAGAAGACTTCTGTAACTCGAGTCTATACCACGAGGTAGGATATACTTATATATTTAGGCTCAGCGGTTACCCTAATAACATGGCCAAAATACAAAGCACACATCTAGGCTAAGCGGTTACCTTTAAAACATGGCCCAGATCCAAAGCACATATCTTAGCTCAGAGGTTACCCTAATAACATGGCCAAGATACAACTCTACCCTAAACCTAGACTGCGCAGACCTAGAGAAATGCGAAGATCCATCGCACCCAAGACTCATGATACAATCACATGAGTACCCTAAGGAGATCCACCAAAGGGTTGGCTAGTACTAAAGCTGGCTCCATTCCCAAAGTGGAAGAAATAAGGCAGCCATGCCCCGACTTGGAGATCCACCAAGCCGGAACACAAAAGCTATCAAGCAGTGAACATATACTCGTTAAAGATAGTAAGGCCTATCAATGTCATGGTCCAAGATACTCATTTAGAATTAGAATGGTCAAGACGCCATATACTCATAATTATCTATGGGTACTTAGTCAACACGACACATATCATTCAATCAAACAGTCACGGGAAAACTTCCTATCATGTGACTAATTGCATATAAATCATAATCAAATATCATATCGCCTCATATCTACTAAGGCTCATTCATTCATTCATTACATAAAACCTTACCTGAAGACAAATCCCCGACCCGAGTCCCGCGACGGGTCATCAGTCAAAACGGGGCTGACTAGATCTTAGTTTGACCAAACCCGTTTGGTCAAACCGGCTAGAAACAGAGTCTTTATCATATAGACTTGAACATAAAATCATCATATTCAATACATGTTTATTTTATTAAAACTTCTAACATGCGAATTATTAAATCTTACGAAAAACCCGCTTGACTTAAAGGATATCATTTTAAACCACGATCTCGTATTATAATCTCTAACATGTGAGAAATAATAATATTTATGAAAACCGTTTAATTAAATAATTTACTTATTAAAATCTCTCACTTGCTAAATATTAGGCAACACGTGATAAAATACAATAACTCAAAAACCGTCACAATTCAAAGAGGACCACGGTTCCTTTTGGACCGGTTTTGTCATCTTTTCGAAAACCGTATGCTTAATATTCCGCGTCATGCTTAACAATTTTTAACGCCGTCAAAAAACACAAAACATCGCAAAGTATCGACAAAAACCCAAGAACCAAAACACGGACCAACCAGACCGGGCTGGACCGGGTCTGAACCGGCCTGAACCGGCCTGGTTTGGCCCGGTTTTCCAGCCACCAAAACAGCCCCCATAACCGGCCAACCCCAACAACAACTCTAAATTATTTCTAACATGTTTTTAATTAACAACCAACCATTTTAACAATCATCATACAAAAATCATGATTATAAACAAATCATTCAAATATGTCAAGAACACAAAACATGTCATAAAAATTCCATACAACATACAAATCATTACTACTTATCATGTTATTACCAACAATCATAAATAACAATAATATGAACAAAAACAAAAGGTATGTAACATTAATTCGTCGAGTAACTCGGAATCGTTACCTTAGCTAGCACAAAATCAAGTAGCACCAAAATATAAGAACTAAGAAATAAGAAACCCGTCTGCTAGTCTTCTCCTAAAATATACGAGTCACCAAACTCGTCTTCAAAATCTTCCCCTATAAGAAATGACAAGAATAACTTTATTAGAACTAAAACTTGATTTTCCATAATTAAAGTGTTGAAAACGATTTTGTCGGAATTGGAAATAAACCGTACTTGAAGATGGAGAGCGAAGAGGAGATTCTAGAAATATAAGTTAGGACGGATTTGAATAAGAAATGAAGGTTTTATGATGATTTTGCTCAAGAACGACGAAGAACGATGAAGAACGATTAAAGAAAGTGTTAATTAGATCTTAATTTGATTTATTATAAAATGAAAAGTTGTTAGTGAGTAAGTGTGGTGAGTGAGCCGTGTACATATAGAGGAAATATGGAGTCGGGTTTTGAAATTGTTGTTACGGAATTGACTCGGGTTTAATAAATATATTACGGTAATTGATTAAATATAATTAGATATTAAGTTAATTAAACAAAATATCTAGATATTATGTTATTGTAATGAAAAGAAAGAAAATATCAAGGCCTAAGAGAGGAAGGAGAGCCGTGTGGTTCATGAAGAATCGGGTCTGTTTTTCAAGCGATTTGCGTAATTTACGTTGACGGATCGATAAAGTAACAAATATCTTAGCTATTTGTATTAGTTTAATCGAAAGAATGAAAATATCTAAAGTGAGTGGAAAAAGATGACATGGGGCGTGTGACTCATGCCAAAGTCGAGTTTCGGGGTTGTTTCGGGATTTAAGTTGACTCGGGAATAGTTAAATGACGTTCGGGATTAAACCGTAAAAGTTATTCTTTAATCCCGAATAAATTCAAAATAATTATATTAAATTATCATAAATTCAAATAAATCTTAATAAAAATAAATTAAATTTATTATTTTTCAAATATAATTTCGGTCTTTAAAATTACGAGGTGAGTCAGGAAAAGTCAACGAAAGTCAAAGTCGACTTAAAAGTCAAGAAAAGTCAAAGATGACTTAAAAGTCAAGAAAAGTTTATGACGACTTAAAAGTCAAGAAAAGTCAATGACGACTTTAAAAAGTCAAGAAAAGTCAAATACGACTTAAAAGTCAAGAAAAGTCAAAGATGACTAAAAACGGTCTTTTCATGGAATCCCTCAAAAATTCCAAATACGAACGCGGAATTTCAAAATAAGACTCGGAACAAAAATTCCTATTTTAAAAACTTAAGTTCTACTGAAAAGTGTTAGTAAATATTTTAACTAGAAAAATCGGCATTTTTCGGGTTGTTACATC
>JAIUZE010067679.1:0-18284 GCA_022085475.1 Heliosperma pusillum | reverse complement strand
TTACTATCATATTCTAAATACGATTACTAACATAGAAATCACATAAAAACACGTAAATGATATTGAGTAACCCTTCACCGTTACCTTTTCGCGTCTTCAATCCGCGTCGATGTCCTCTTCTATCAAGAAGTAGTCTTTGTCGGGGTCTTGGAGGTCACCACCTACAATTAGATAATAAAAGATGAATATAATTCACCTTTGAGAAAGACGGATAAATTGAAAAGCGAGAAAGACGGTAATTTTATTACCAATACGGATAGAGGATGATGAGAGGGAAGGAATAAGACGAACTTTAGTGAATTTGAGCGAGAAATGAATGAGTAGTGACGATTCTAAGATCGATCAAATATGGAGGCTAGGTTTTGGTGTTTACTTGGTGAGGAAGAAGAAGAAGATTGAATGAGGGAGTTAGGGTTATGAGGGAGTATATGAAGGAGTAAGTGGAAAATATGAGAAAAAGCCCAAAAACGTCTTAAGACGTAACTTACTCGAAATCCCGCGTAAAGTCCAAATACGAACTCGGAAATTCTAAATTAGACACGGGAAATTTAATAATAAACTAAAACTAAATTTCGCTGAAAAGTATCCGTATAATATTTTTACTATAAAAATAGGGTACATTTGCGGGTGTTACATGAGGTGGGTGTAATAAGTTTGCCTACCCTATTAGAAAAGTCTTAGTTGCTTAATTTTCATGTCTATCTTACTACAATGGTTGAGTTGGGACTTATTTTGTCAGGTGGGTGTAATAAGTTTTGTTAACAATTGTATTTTATCTCTTGTGTTGGAAAAAGATATGAAGCGAATGATTAAAAAAAAAGACAAAAAACGTGAAAAAGAGGACAAAAAAAAGAAAGAAAAGTGTTGTAATAAGATGCTTCATTTATTTTGTGTAAGAGATGATTTATAGAGTCTAATGCATTTTTTGGAGAGTAATTACATAGTCTCTCATGTTTTTTTTTTTTTTGATAAGGTAAGGAAACTAGATTGATCCTCTAAGGGAGGACCAATCTATCTCATCCTTTCGAATGAGTAAGGTAAGTTGAAGTCACCGGCTTTCAAACCACCTCGAAAGAGTTGGACACGAATGTCCAATAGAAGCCATAAAGTCAGCAACTTTGTTGGCCTCACGAAACCAATGTTTAATTATCACTTCATCGAAAGAATGATCGAAGATCTAATTGCACATCCTTGATGATACTAGAAATTTCCCAAGGAATTTGCCAAGTACTACGAATTGAATTAATGACACATAAATTATCACCTTCAACAATTAACTTTAAGATTCCTAAGTGTTTAGCGGCTAAAATGCCTTCTTTTAGCGCGAGAGCTTCTGCAACAAGAATACTATTAGATCCGCAACGTTTTGCTCCTAGCAAAACGATTTTACCAATATGATCTCTTATACAATATCCTAGAGAAGCTTTATTCCCATCTATTTTCGATCCGTCGAAATTTAGTTTTAGGAAACCATTTTTAGGTTTCTCCCGCCAAATTTCTTGCTTACTAACAATGTTTTTTACTGATTCGTCTTTATCAGGATTGTTGAGATCTTTATGTCTAGTTTCATTCCAAACCTTAATACTATTACTATATAATAGAGTAAACCTGCTAATATTGATATGAGCATTATTAAAAATAATGTCATTTCTGTAGAGCCATGCATTCCACCACATAAATACAATTTTAATGAAATCATCTTTTGGAATTATGTTTCTAAGATAATTAAGTTTCATTATAAAATTTTGACTAGATATATTATCATATACTGCCAAGAAATTTTTAAAGCTAATGATGTTCCTGTCTTGAATAACCGAAATAACCAATGGACATTTGAAAAAGAAATGATCTTTGTCTTCGATAGAGTGATTACACAAGACACAATGAGGTGGGACAACTATATGATTTCTTAACAGCCTACTTTTAGTAGGAAGGCCATCAACACAACTTTTCCAAAGAAAAAATTTTACTTTTGGAGGAACATTCAGTTTCCAAATCCAGTAAAATTCACATTTGTCAAGATTTTGATCACACAGACCTTGTGCTAACCAAGTCGCAGTTTTTGTAGAGAAATTTCCATCAACAGATAACCCCCAAAAGAGGGTATCTGAAATATTATTACATGACAATGGGATATTAACTATCTAGTTAACAATATCATTATTCACCATATCAGATAACTTACTAATATCACATTGTTTATCAGGGGTTATGAAATCTTTAACCAAAAGACTAAGATCAAGATTATTATGTGCATCAAAGTTTCTACTACGAGGATAGGGAAGGACCCCATTATCACTCCAGAAATTGATATTGTTACCATTACCCACTTGCCATCTTAACCCCTTTCTAAATAAATCCCGAATACTCGTGAGTTTACGCCATTGCCAAGAGCAAACTGAATTAGGCTTATGATCAAAAGGAGAGCATTTTCTCAAGTATTTCTTAGTAATCACTTTCACCCAGATATTTTCTTTTTCCATAATAATTTTCCATAGAAGTTTCATTTGGAGAGCTTTATTAGCTGCTTCAGAAGATTTAATTCCTAATCCGCCAAGACACTTTGGTAAACAAACTTTTTGCCAACCAATCAGATTAGGAGAGCGCTGTGAAGGATTCTTATTCCAAAGAAAATCCCTATTAATTTTGTCTAATCTGTTATGGATATTAGAGGGAAGAAGAAAACTTTGCATATGAAAAGTTCCCTTCGCAGCTAAGCTAGCATTAACAAGAACTAGCCTACCTGGTTGCGATAAGGAATTCGCTTTCCATTTCGATAATTGAGTGTACGAGGAAGTAATTATACTTTCAAACGTACTTTTAGTCACTCTACCGTCAATTAAAGGACAACCTAAGTACTTACCCAAATGAGCTTTTTCGTTTTTACAAAGAATACCTCTAAAAGATTCACGAAGTGAGCGGTCAATATTTTTAGTGCACTGGAAAATTGATTTGTCGAAGTTAACACATTGCCCCGAAATCGTGCAAAATTTATCTAAAATAGATTTAATAGTTCTGCAACTTTGGTTAGAGGCTTTTGCGAAAATGATAGTGTCATCCGCAAAAGAAAGAAATGGAATTTTCTCCACTCCAGGTCCAATTCTAATACCGATATCACTAGAACTAAGTTCACTATTTTTTTTGTAGAGATCTTGCTAAAACCTCAGCACACATAATAAAAATATATGGCGAAAGGGGGTCTCCATGTCTAATACCTCGAGTAAGTGTGAACACGTTCCCTAGTCTTCCATTTACCAGAACTGATAAAGAAACAGTTTTAATACATTCCATAATCCAAGAGATCCAAGTTAAATTAAAACCCATTTGCATAAAAGTTTCTTCTATAAAGTTCCATTCAAGACGGTCATAAGCTTTCTCCATATCGAGTTTAATAGCAATCCATCCTCCTTTACCTTTTTTACGCTTAAAAGAATTAAAAATCTCAGGCGCTAAAAGGATATTATCCCGAATAAAGCGATTAGGTGTAAAGGCACCTTGAAACGGATGAATAATCTTATGTAATACACTTCGCATACGGGTTGCTAAGTTTTTTGAAATTATTTTATAAATTGTTGAACAAAGGCTAATAGGCCGAAAGTGGTTTGCTGACTGAGGATTATCAATTTTAGGAATTAGTGCTATAAAAGTATGATTGACTTCTTTAAGAAGTTTACCATAATGAAAAAATGTTAAAACTGCTTTTGTAACCGAATTCCCAACAACATCCTAGTATTTTTGAAAAAATTCTACAGGAAAGCCATCAGGACCTGGACTTTTAATTTGCAGCTAAACAGAAAACCGTTTCTTTAACCTCTTCTTTACTAATATTGCTAGTAAGAAAAGTGTTATCTTCATATGTTATTATTCCACTAATAGACTTAAAATCCTCATTTTTATCAAAATAACAAAGCTGATTTTTTGTAAACCTTAGATTGAACTCATTAGATATTTCTAGTTGAATGAGGTCTTGATCAATAAAACAAGCCCAATTCTTATTAATAAACTGCTTAATACCATTTCTACTACGTGGAAATTTTTTGAAAATACTTAGTATTATTATCTCCAAGGTTAGCTTTGTTTATACGCGTTTTCTGCTGCCAATAAATGCGTTTATAGTCAAGGAGGGCATCACGCTTTTTTAGCCATTTTAACTGCGCGTCCTCTAAAACCGTTATATGAGATGAACCTAAAAGATTTTGAATATTCTCTAACTTTTTTTCAGCGATTGAAAGTTGTCTAAAGATATTTCCAAAAGTGGATTGATTCCATTTTTTAGTCTTTTGTTTAAGAAATTTGCATTTTTGAGAAAGACAAAACATATATGACCCATAAAACTGGTACTGCCAACACTTTTTTACCAGTTTACTAAAATCATTCCGTATAGTCCACATAACTTCAAATCGGAAAGGGGGGGGGGCTTTCTTGTGAAATTGGTCATTAAATTTCACAGAGATAGGACAATGATCAGAGCTAGTAAACGCATGATGCACAAATTGCATGTTGGGGTAAATACTAATCCAATTAGGAGAGGCTAAGGCTCTATCAAGGATTTCGAAAACATTTTCAGAACCAGTTTTCTTTTTTTCTCCAAGTAAAAAAATTACCGGAAAAAGGTAGATCCACACAATTACTATCACTTAAAAACTTAGTTAATCGCAAACAACGAGCAAAGGTAACCTTTTCACTAGGACTCTTAATCTCGTTAAGATCCCCTAATAATAAGAAAGGCAATTCAAGATTAAGGATAAAATTTTGAAATTCCATCCAAAAATCCGTCTTTTCCGCCGGTTGAGCAGGAGCGTAAACAAAAATAAGGCAAAAAATCACATTATTCGTTAAATCACACACCTCACAAGCAATGAATCTTTCCGACTTAAAAGTGACATTCAACGAAAAGGTCATGGAGACAGACTATTTCCAAAACAACCAAATTCCACCCGATAACCCAGAACTAGGTATAAATTCACAATTATTAAATCTGAAGTTAGCTATCAAAAACGGTTCGGGCTTACAACTCGATTTAGTATCACAAATAGCTAAGATTTTAATTCCATTTGATGAGCAAAAGAAATTGATTTCTTCGGCAAAGTTCTTTCTTTTGGTACCCCTAGCATTCCAAAAGGCAATATTCATTGAAAAACAATGAGACGAGATGATGTAAAAGGGACTTTATAATACCCAAGGCTCCAAAGCTCATAATAGTTAAACCTAACCATAAGAAACAGAGTTCATGGGTTATGATACAAGTACGTTGGCTTATGAAGACAATCCTCGAAGATCCAAAGTTAAAACGGGTTCTAAATGAGACGACATGGTCCCAAACAAGCTTATGAGAAACGACAAACTGAAAAGCTACCCACCTCAGTTTATACAGGCATAATCTACACCAATACGCAAAATATATTTTATGGTCACAAAGTTCAACAAAGATGGAAATTATCGCTACAGAATGCCAACAATAAAATACATGATTATCAAAGAGACAAAAATCATCCTCAACAATACAAAGGATCTTCTCCTTAAGGCCTTTAAATCGGCTACATACTGAAAAAGTGCCAGAAACATGAAGCAACTCGGAATCCATAGCATAAAAAAGAGACGTCTGGATATCAAGACTAAAAAAACACTCTTTATTGGAAGCATACTGGCAAGAGCACTTTTGACTTGACGAGAGCCTAAAACCAAAGTTTCCTTGATGTAGACTATATACTGATAAAAAGCTCTCCGAGGCTAATTTGGAGAGCAAATCACAGTCCACATACAAAGAAACATAAGTAGTAGGCAAAAAGAGGGAAACAAATTGATACATGAGGGACATGGATATATGTTCACAAATGCAAGTTTGAGTCACTCTTGACATTTCAGATTCGTTTCCTTGACTTTAGAGCTAAATATATCATAATATATAGCTAATTTTGAAATGATTTCACTTGGATATGAAAGTACATGATGTTAGCTTTCCAACAAGTGGTCACACGCTTTATTTGGTTAAGTAACGAAGGAGATATGATCGTTTTAAGTTGAGTTGTCCAGATTATACGCGGGTGACGCAAATTGAACGTGACATTCAAAATTTATGCAAGATGGAAGTGACAGGGTTGTCGCGTACCCTAATCAAAGATAAATAACCCAGACTAGGCTAACAACAAATTAATGTAATTAGGGAAGTAAGGGGTCGATCTCGGGGAGACGGGAGATACTTGTGAAAAGATATGATTAGAATTTCAACTTGTATGATTGTCACAATGGTTATTACTAATGCTAGAAAACTAAAACAATAATTAATGACTCGATATAGAAAACAATCTAGGGAAATAGGTTCACACATGTAGATTGACATATTGGAGAAATTGGATTTAAGATATGCAAATAATTCATTGCGAGTTCGTAAGAATGATGTGTTCATTACAATCATAGATCAGATGGTCTAGCAGGCTTTTTAGGCGATTTACTAGGTCTTAATCTACCATGTCATGCTTTGTCTATTCAATTTCCGTATCTCTACCTTGGAAAAGAATTCCATTCTAGTCAATGATTATGGCCAAAAATCGTCAGCTATCGTTATAGTCCAAACATACATAGACACAATGTTTTAAATGCATAATTTCTTTTATCCAATTATCATCTTTTAATCAATCTAACATGGCTATCCTACACCCTAGAAAAACGACTACTTATGCATGATTAACAATGAAAGGGAAACTAAGATTATAAAACTAAGAATGGTAAACATGATAAAGGAAATACTAAAAGAAAATGAAACTATAATGTAAAGACGAGAATAAAGATTACCGAAAAGGATGAGCAAAGATTGGAATGGAATAAGAACTTGAATAGGAAATGCAAACCCGGAATTTAGAATTCCAATTACAAGTAGAACAACTACAATTGGAGAAAGCTTAGAACTAGACTAAACTAAACTAGAGAAAACTAAAACTAAACTAAACTAAGAAAGATGAGAGAAAGAAAACTAAAACTAAACTAAAGAGATAAGAGAAGTGTTTTTGTGTACATCTTAGTTGTGTGGAGGCTAGGCTATTTATAGGGTTGAGAGGCTGCCAAAATGCGTCCGGATTCATGCCCATTAAACAAGCCATTAAGCCTTGCATTTAAAGAGAGGGTGATGACGTGAAGATGCGTACGTCAGCAAACTTCCCCGATCGGGGAAGTGGTAATCCGATCGGGGATGTTGCACTCTTGGTCAATTGACTAACGTTTGATCTTCCCTTGGTACGTGACTTGATCTACCTTGACTCCATTGACTTTAGATTCGAACGGGGACGTAACTAACACCTCTTGGGCCTCATTTCCTCCCCTATTTGGGCCTGATCATTTCCCCAAGGGTTAAGGGTCAGAGCATGAAGTTTGAGACGACTTTCGTCGACGAATAGCAAAACCGTCGCAACTTGTGCATATGAGCTCGGAATGACTTGAAACTTGTTCCCTTTGACTCGGAACCTCTAGATCTTTATAGCATGTCATCTTAACCTCGCGTAATCGTCCTTCTTAGCTTCTCCTTGCTCATATTTCCTTCAAATGACGAGATTTGAAGTAGAAACGACTAAATTCCTACAAATGACATTAAAGCACGAGAAATACTGCAAAGGAGAGATTAGTTCACAAAATCACTTCTTAAAGTGGATAAACCATATCAAATCGAGCTAAAATGAGGGTATAAAATCATACAAATATTCACTTATCAAAGTTTGACTTAAATTGCTCTCAAGTTTACTTTCCTAAATAGAGTTTTGTTATTATTTTTCTAATTTGAATAAAAGTAGTGTGGTGATCTTATTAAATAATAAGGTACTGTTCACACTATTTCCTAATTTCTATCTAGTTAGTTTATGGTAATTAGTAGTAGTATAAATAAGGAGTCTTATGCATTGTAATAGATACTCAATTTGAGAGTTTAATACAAGAGTTTCTTGTTTATTCTTATTGCTTGCGAGCTTTAAGTTTGTTAGTTCGTTCTTGCGAGGGTGAATTAATCCATATTCTTCCTTGCGAGGTTGAGTATTATTCGTGGCAAATTTGAGTTCCTTGCGAGGGAGGAGAGTTTGAGCACGTCATATCCGAGTTATTCGAGTTGTCTTGCGAGATTACTTGTCTAGTTCAAGTCTTAGTTGTTCATCTTGCGAGATATCACAACTAATTCATATCTTTTTATATTGTTTTTATTTCCGCTGCAACGATATTCTGAAAAGTAAAATAGAGTGTGGTTATTTTACATCAATTTGGTATCAGAACTTCGACTCTTGATTTCCTTAAACCAAGACGGTCCTTGAATTTTTGTGTGTGTTGACATGGGTTTGAAGAAACCTAATCGTACATGGAATGAATGGGAGAAATATCAGTTTTATTTATTATGCAAAGAGTTACAAAGAAGAGTTGATTCTTTGTCATTCAGTCTTAAAAAGCTTCAAAAATCAGTTCAAACTTATGAAGTAAAAAAGATAGAAGAGGCAAGAATTGAAACTTTTGAAATTATTCACGAGGAAAAAGAAGAGAGACTTGTAGAAGACGTAGAGAAGATGATGTCTGACGTTGTCCAATCGAACAGTACAACAGGCTGTTCAAATTCGAATGATGAAACAGACAAGGACAAAGGTGAATTTATCACATATATTGTTGAGCCATTAAGTGATGATGATCAAACAGAAGATATGATTGATGATAAACTATTTTCTTCTGAAGATGAATCTCGTATAAAAGGTACTTCGTTATTTGATCCTAACTTACCGGCTATTTTTGACAAAGAATTTGAAGAAGAAGTGGTGGTTCCCAAATTACACATACAAGTTGATTTTATTCTTGAAGATGAGATTGATACCAATGATATGCCTTATTATGAAGAACCTCATAAACAAGGGATTACCCATTATGAATTTGATTTCAAGAGTAATTATCAATCGTCACTTGATAAATACATTGATAAGAAGTTATATGGTGATATTTATCAACGTTCTTTCTTATTAAAGTCTATTGTTATGGAAGCTCGTGATATTCTTGTTATTTGTAGCAACAATTGTTTGGATTGTGCTAGTGCATGAAGGGTGGTGGGATGGAAGGCACAACAAAGAGAGGCATGAGAAAAGAAACCACAAGAAAATATTGTACAAGAGGATTTTCGCTTATGATTCTGGTTGCAACTACAAATCAAATAAGCTGAATAAGCATGAAGATTATATTGAGGATGATGAGCTAAAGGAGTATTATGGTGTTTACTTTAATCAAAATATCTTCTCATTTGCTACATCATATGTATTTGATCCGGAAGGTTCTAGGTCCAAGAATCGGGACGATTCTTTTTTGAAGAAGGGGAGAATGATACATGAGGGACATAGATATATGTTCACAAATGCAAGTTTGAGTCACTCTTGACATTTCAGATTCGTTCCCTTGACTTTAGAGCTAAATATATCATAATATATAGCTAATTTTGACGTGATTTCACTTGGATATGAAAGTACATGATGTTAGCTTTCCAACAAGTGGTCACACGCTTTATTTGGTTAAGTAACGAAGGAGATATGATCGTTTTAAGTTGAGCTGTCCAGATTATACGCGGGTGACGCAAATTGAACGTGACATTCAAAATTTATGCAAGATGGAAGCTTGACTTAAATTGCTCTCAAGTTTACTTTCATAAATAGAGTTTTGTTATTATTTTTCTAATTTGAATAAAAGTAGTGTGGTGATCTTATTAAATAATAAGGTAGTGTTCACACTATTTCCTAATTTCTATCTAGTTAGTTTATGGTAATTAGTAGTAGTATAAATAAGGAGTCTTATGCATTGTAATAGATACACAATTTGAGAGTTTAATACAAGAGTTTCTTGTTTATTCTTATTGCTTGCAAGCTTTAAGTTTGTTAGTTCGTTCTTGCGAGGGTGAATTAATCCATATTCTTCCTTGCGAGGTTGAGTATTATTCGTGGCAAATTTGAGTTCCTTGCGAGGGAGGAGAGGTTGAGCACGTCATATCCGAGTTATTCGAGTTGTCTTGCGAGATTACTTGTCTAGTTCAAGTCTTAGTTGTTCATCTTGCGAGATATCACAACTAATTCATATCTTTTTATATTGTTTTTATTTCCGCTGCAACGATATCTCTGAAAAGGTAAAATTTTGGTTTATTTTACATCAATTTTAATGATATAGGAGGGACATGGGTATATGTTCAAAATGCAAGTTTAAGTCACTCTTGACATTTCAGATTCGTTCCCTTGACTTTAAAGATCAATAACTCAGAAATTATTGATTATTTTGACGTGATTTCACTTGGAGATGAAAGTACATGATGTTAGCTTTCCAACAAGTGGTCACATGCTTTATTTGGATAAGTAACGAAGGAGATATGATCGTTTCAAGTTGAGCTGTCCAAGATATACGCGGGTGACGCAATTGAACGAAATACCAACAACATGTATGCAAGATGGAAGCTTGGGTTGAATAATTCTAAGTTTACTTTCCTAAATAGAGTTTTATTATTATTTTTCTAATTTGAATAAAGTAGTGTGATGATCTTATTTCCTAAACTGAAATAAGGTGGTTGTCTTGTTAATTTCCTAATTTCTATCTAGTTAGTTTATGGTAATTAGTAGTAGTATAAATAAGGAGTCTTATGCATTGTAGTAGATACACAATTTGAGAGTTTAATACAAGAGTTTCTTGTTTATTCTTATTGCTTGCGAGCTTTAAGTTTGTTAGTTCGTTCTTGGGAGGGTGAATTAATCCATATTCTTCCTTGCGAGGTTGAGTATTATTCGTGGCAAATTTGAGTTCCTTGCGAGGGAGGAGAGTTTGAGCACGTCATATCCGAGTTATTCAAGTTGTCTTGCGAGATTACTTGTCTAGTTCAAGTCTTAGTTGTTCATCTTGCGAGATATCACAACTAATTCATATCTTTTTATATTGTTTTTATTTCCGCTGCAACGATATCTCTGAAAAGGTAAAATTTTGGTTTATTTTACATCAATTTGGTATCAGAGTTTCGGCTCTTGATTTCCTTAAACCAAGACGGTCCTTGAATTTTTGGTGAAGTTGACATGGGTTTGAAGAAACCTAATCGTACATGGAATGAATGGGAGGAATATCAATTTTATTTATTATGCAAAGAGTTACAAAAGGGAGTTGATTCTTTCTTATTCAGTCTTAGAAAGCTTCAAAAATCAGTTCAAACTTATGAAGCAAAAAAGATAGAAGAGGCAAGAATTGAAACTTTTGAAGTTATTCACGAAGAAAAAGAAGAGAGACATGTAGAAGACGTAGAGAAGATGATGTCTGACCTTGTCCAACCGAACAGTACAAAAGATTGTTCAAATCCGAATGATGAAACAGACACGGACAAAGGTGAATTTACCACATATATTGTTGAGCCATTAAGTGATGATGATCAAACAGAAGATATGATTGATGATAAACTATTTTCTTTTGAAGACGAATCTCGTATAGAAGGTACTTCATTATTTGATCCTAACTTACCGGCTATTTTTGACGAAGAAATTGAAGAAGTGGTGGTTCCCAAATTACACATACAAGTTGATTTTATTCTTGAAGATGAGATTGATACCAATGATATAAATTATTATGAAGAACCTCATAAACAAGGGATTACTCATTATGAATTTGATTTCAAGAGTAATTATCAATCGCCACTTGATAAATACATTGCAAAGAAGTTATATGGTGAGATTTATCAACGTTCTTTCTTATTAAAGTCTATTGTTATGGAAGCTCGTGATATTCTTGTTATTTGGGGCAACAATTGTTTGGATTGTGCTACAATTGTGCATGGAAGGTGGTGGGATGGAAGGCACAACATAGGGAGGCATGAGAAAAGAAAGCATAAGAAAAGATTGTACAAGAGGATTTTCGCTTATGATTCTGGTGGCAACTACAAATCAAATAAGATGAATAAGCATGAAGATTATATTGAGGATGATGAGCTAAAGGAGTATTATGGTGTATACTTTAATCAAAATATCTTCTCATTTGCTACATCATATGTATTTGATCCGGGAGGTTGTAGGTCCAAGAATCGGGACGATGCTTTTTGAAGAAGGGGAGAATGATATAGGAGGGACATGGGTATATGTTCAAAATGCAAGTTTAAGTCACTCTTGACATTTCAGATTCGTTCCCTTGACTTTAAAGATCAATAACTCAGCAATTATTGATTATTTTGACGTGCTTTCACTTGGAGATGAAAGTACATGATGTTAGCTTTCCAACAAGTGGTCACATGCTTTATTTGTATAAGTAACGAAGGAGATATGATCGTTTCAAGTTGAGCTGTCCAAGGTATACGCGGGTGACGCAATTGAACGAAATACCAACAACATGTATGCAAGATGGAAGCTTGGGTTGAATAATTCTAAGTTTACTTTCCTAAATAGAGTTTTATTATTATTTTCCTAATTTGAATAAAGTAGTGTGATGTTCTTATTTCCTAAACTGAAATAAGGTGGTTGTCTTGTTAATTTCCTAATTTCTATCTAGTTAGTTTATGGTAATTAGTAGTAGTATAAATAAGGAGTCTTATGCATTGTAGTAGATACACAATTTAAGAGTTTAATACAAGAGTTTCTTGTTTATTCTTATTGCTTGCGAGCTTTAAGTTTGTTAGTTCGTTCTTGCGAGGGTGAATTAATCCATATTCTTCCTTGCGAGGTTGAGTATTATTCGTGGCAAATTTGAGTTCCTTGCGAGGGAGGAGAGTTTGAGCACGGCATATCCGAGTTATTCGAGTTGTCTTGCGAGATTACTTGTCTAGTTCAAGTCTTAGTTGTTCATCTTGCGAGATATCACAACTAATTCATATCTTTTTATATTGTTTTTATTTCCGCTGCAACGATATCTCTGAAAAGGTAAAATTTTGGTTTATTTTACATCACAAGGAGTTACAATGCAAACAATAGGTAATGAAGCAAAGAAGACTCATTGTTCACACAAGGAGTTACATGTATCAATAGGTAATGAAGCAAGGTAGACTCATTGTTCACACAAGGAGTTACAATGTAACAATGGGTAATGAAGCAAGGAAGACTCATTGTTCACTCAAGGAGTTACAATGCAACAATGGGTAATGAATCAAGGACGACTCATTGCTCACACAAGGAGTTACAATGTAACAATGGGTAATGAAGCAAGCAAGACTCATTGTTCACCCAAAGAGTTACAATGCATACAATGGGTAATGAAGCAAATAAGACTCATTGTTCCCACAAGGAGTTACAATGCAAACAATGGGTAACGAAGCAAGGAAGACTCATTGTTTACACAAGGAGTTACAATGCAACAATGGGTAATGAATCAAGGAAGACAAATTGCTCACACAAGAAATTTTAATGTAACAATGGGTAATGAAGCAAGGAAGACTCATTGTTCACACAAGGAGTTACAATGCAAACAATGGGTAATGAATCAAAGAAGACTCATTGTTCACACAAGAAGTTACAATGCAAACAATGGGTAACGAAGCAAGGAAGACTCATTGTTCACACAAGGAGTTACAATGCAAACAACGGGTAATGAAGCAAGGAAGACTCATTGTTCACACAAGTAGTTACAATGCAAAGAACGTGTAATCAAGCAAGGAAGACTCATTGTCAAGCAAGGAGTTACAATGCAAAAATGGGTAATGAAGGAAGGCTCACACAAGGACTTACAATGTAAACAATGGATAATAAAGCAAGGAAGACTCATTGTTCACACAAGGAGTTACAATGCAAACAATGGGTAATGAAGCAAGGAAGATTCATTGTTCACACAAGGAGTTACAATCCAACAATGGGTAATGAAGCAAGGAAGACTCATTGTTCACACAAGAAGTTACAATGTAACAATGGGTAAGAAAGCAAGGAAGACTCATTGTTTAACACAAGGAGTTACAATGCAAACATTGGCTAATGAAGCAAGGAAGACTTATTGTTCACACAAGGAGTTACAATGCAATAATGTAACACCCCGTAAATTTGGTCCGTTATTATATTTTAAAAATAATATTTTAAATCAACTTTAATTTAATATTAATTTAATTGAAATAATAATAATTCGACAAAATAAAATTTTATTTTATTTTGAAGTAATATAATTATTTTTGATAGTTTGGAAATGTTTAAAAGTAATTTAAACCTTTTTCTTTAATAAAAGAGTATTTCAAAGAAAAGTCGTAAAAATGGGATTTTCCATTTCTTACGGTTGTTGGGTAAATGAGTTAGGATATTAGGCATAGGAGTACTTAATTTTCTAGTAAACTCGTGTTTAAAAACTTTAGCGTTGTCGAAAATCGCGTTTGACGAATAATTCGAATTTCCGTCAAAACGAATCAAAACCGAGTTAAAAAAAAATAGACCAAAACTCCCCTTGACTCTTGACAGCCCCCTTACCCTTTCATTTGTGTTCTAAAACATTCATCATCAACATCAACCAAACCCTAACTTTTTTCTTCCTTTCAATCACTAATTTTATCATAATTTCTTCGTTTCTAGTCCGATTTTCACAAAATTTATATTTTCGGAATCCTCTCTTCAAGATCTACAACCTAGTATGTTTTAATTTCAGTTTTCATTATGTCGATTTAAGATGATTTTGAGCATAATTTCGGTTTTAGTAATTATCATGGTGTTTTTGTTGTTTTTAATAGGTGAAGATTATGAGGATGATATAGGGGACTCCTATATAGTAGAGGATGATGGGTAGCTACTGTTTTTAAGGTTTTCTCAAGGGGTACTTTTGTTTTTTCTAGTTTAAGGTAACTATTCCGAGTTACTCGACGATATAATGTTACATTTGTTATGTGTTGGATGTTATGTGAGTAGTAATTTGTTAGGTTTTATTCATATGAATTATTGTTGTTAAGTTTATTAGTTTTATGGTTATTTCATATGTTTGTAGTGTTGAATTGAATTGATAATGGTTGTGTGTTGTTGGAATGGTTTTGTATCATTGTTGAGACGAGTTTTTGATGGAAAAGGAAGGAGATAGTAGGGCTGCCCAAAACAGCCCCAAAACAGGCCGTGTGTGGGGCGTGTTTGTGACGTGTTTGCGGCGTGTTTGTGGCGTGTTTGTGGCATGTGTGTGGCCGGGTTTGGCTGTTGTTCGGGTTGTGTGTTTGAGCCTTTGTTTGATGCTTTGTGTTTGTCATTTGTACAATGGAACATGTTGATATTTTGGCGTATTAGTAATTTTTATTATTATGAGAAATTGTTGGAAATGGGTTAGCTTATAAGTTGGAATAATTTTTCCTTATGTTGATAATTTTCACATGAATTGTATTATGTTGAATTGTGTGATTTGAGTCAAAATGAGTCAAGACTCTGAGCTGGGTGTAACAACCCGAAAAGTACCCTATTTTTCTAGTAAAAATATTTACTAACACTTTTCGGTAGAACTTAAGTTTTTAAAATAGAAATTTTTGTTCAGAGTCGTATTTTGAAATTCCGCGTTCGTATTTGGAATTTCTGAGAGATTTCATGAAAAGACCGTTTTTAGTCATCTTTGACTTTTCTTGACTTTTAAGTCGTCTTTGACTTTTCCTTGACTTTTTAAAGTCGTCATTGACTTTTTCTTGACTTTTAAGTCGTCATAAACTTTTCTTAAACTTTTAAGTCATTTTGATTTTTCTCGACTTTTAAGTCGACTTTGACTTTCGTTGACTTTTCCCGACTCGCCTGGTAAGTTTGAAGACCGAAATTTTATTTAAAAAAATAATATTTTTGATTTATTTTTATTAAGATTTATTAAGATTTATCATAATTTAATATAATTATTTTGAATTTATTCGGAATTTAAAGAATAACTTTTACGGTTTTAACCGAACGTCATTTAACTATTCCCGAGTCATCGTAAAGCGCGAAACGAAACCGAAACTCGACTTTGGCATGAGTCACACGCCCATGTCATCGTTTTCCACTCACATTAGATATTTTAATTCTTTTGATTAAACTAATAGGAATATCGTAGATATTTTCAGCTTTATCGATCCGTCAACGGAAATTACGCAAATCGTTTACAAAACTGACCCGACAGTCACCATATCACACGGTTTTTCCTCTCTCTTTGACCTTGATATTTTCTTTCTTTTCATTACAATAACATAATATCTTGATATTTAATTCAATTAACTTAATATCTAATTAATTACGGTAATATAATTATTATACCGGGTCAATTCCATAACAACAATTTCAAACCCAACTCACTATTTTGCTCTATATTTACACGGCTCCTCACCCCACTTTACTCACAAACAACTTTTCATCTTTCAACAAATCAAATTAAGATCAAAATATCACTTTCTTTAATCGTTCTTCGTGTTCTTCGTCGTTCATCATTTGTTCTTCATCGTTCTTGAGCAAAACCTTCATAAAACCTTCATTTCTTAATTAAATCCGTCCTAACTTATATTTCTAGGATCTCCTCTTCGCTCCCCATCTTTACGTACGGTTTTATTTCAATTCCGACAAAATCGTTTTCAACACTTTAATTATGGAAAATCATATTTTTATTCTAATAAGGTTTTCTTTGTTATTTCTTATAGGGGAAGATTTTGAAGACGAGTTTGGAGACTCGTATATTTTGGGTGAAGATTAGTAGGAGGGTTTCTTAGTTTATACTTCTTATTTTGGTGCTAATTGGTTTTGCTAGCTAAGGTAACAATTCCGTTTTACTCGACGAATTGATGTCACATAGTCTTTAGCTTTTGTTTTCTTTAGTTTTTGGTTCATCTTTAGTTTTGTTCATGTTATGGTTATTTATGATTTTTAATTAGTAACATGATAAGTTGTTAATTTTATTATGTTGTATGAATTTATAAACAAATTAGTGTTCTTGACATATTTTTATGATTTCTTCATAGTCATGATTTTTGTATGATTGATGGTTGAATTGGATGTTTAAAATTGGATGTTGTTGATTAAAATCATGTTGGAAATAATTGGGGTGGTTGATGCATGGTGGCCGAATTGGAAGGCTGAAAACCGGACCCAAACCAGGCCGGTTCAGGCCGGTTCAGGCCCGGTCCAGGCCGGTCTGGGCTGGTTCATGGTGGGTCCGGGTTTTGGTCTTTTGGTTGTGTCGATGTTTGATTGTTTAATGGTTGTTTTGACGGGTTTTAAATATGTTAAAGCATGCGGGAAATATTAGGAAACGGTTTTAGGAAAGTTGTAAAAATCAGCCCAAATCAGCCCAAACAGGCCGTGGGCCCATTCAGGCCCATGTGGGGTCCGGCCCAACTCAGCCCGTGGGTTCCACTTTGGGACTTGTGACGGTTTTTGAGTTATCGTCATTTTATTCGTGTTTTGTAATATTTAGCAAGTGGGAAATTTTAATAAGTAAATTATTTAATTAAAAGTATTTTTCATAAAATTATTATTTCTCACATGTTAGAAATTATAAGACGAGAGCGTAGTTTAATTTGATATCCTTTAAGTCAAGCGGGTGGTTGTACGATTTAATAATTCACATGTTAGAAATAGAATGAAATAACATGAAATGATTGTGATATTCTTATGTTCAAGCCTCGAGGGCTAAGACTCTGTTTCTAGCCGGTTTGCCCGAACGGGTTTGGTCAAACTAAGATCTAGTCAGCCCCGATTGACTGATGACCCGTCGCGGGACTCGGGTCGGGGATTTGTCTTCAGGTAAGGTTTTATTTTAATGAATGAATGAATGAGCCTTAGTAGATATGAGGCGATATGATATTTGATTATGATGGATATGAAATTAGCACATGATCGGATGTTATTCCGTGACGTTTTAATTATATGGTTGGGTCGTGTTGACTAAGTACCCATAGAGAATTATGAGTTATAATGGCTTTGACCATTATAATTCTTAAATGAGTATTGGGACCATGACATTGATAGGCCCGACTATCTTTAACGAGTATATGGAGTTTGCGGCTTGATAGCTTCTGTGTCCCGGCTTGGTGGGTTTATATCCAAGTCGGGGTATGGCTGCCATTGTTTCCACTTTGGGAAATGGAGCCAGTTTAAGTAATAGCCAACCCCTTTGATGGATCTTCTTAGGGTGTACTCATGTGATTGTATCATGGGTCTTGGATGCGATGGATCTTCGCATTTCTCTGGGTCTGCGCAGTCAAGGTTTAGGGTTGAGTCGTATCTTGGACATGTTTCTGAGAGGAACCTCTGAGCTAAGATATGTGCTTTGGATCGGGGCCATGTTATTAGTGTAACCGCTGAGCCTAGATGTGTGCCTAGATGTGTGCTTGGTATTTTTGGGCCATGTATTCAGAGTGACCGAGCAGCCTTATATTTAAG
>JAIUZE010067677.1:0-18272 GCA_022085475.1 Heliosperma pusillum | reverse complement strand
AACCAGGTACAAGATCAATAGAGAACTCAACATCACGCTCGGGAGGAATCCCGGGCAATTCTTCAGGGAATACATCAACGAATTCTCGAACAATAGGCACATCTTCAATACTTGGCAAAGAGGTAGTTGAAGAAGTCACAATACACAAGTATGCTCGGTGACCCTTTCTTACCATACTTACCAATTTCATAGCGGAAATCAAAGACACACCTTTTCGGGGATGAGATCCCTTATAGGTTATTCTAACTCCTAAAGGACTCTTTAAATAAATCTTTTGATCACGACACTCGAATCTAGCATGGTACAATGCCAACCAATCGATACCTAGAATTATATCGAACTCTCCTAGAGGAAACTTAAGGAGATTAGCGGGAAAGATAGAACCCGCAATAGATATTGGGACATTAGGATAAAGAGTAGAACAAGAGATGATATCTCCGGATGGTAAGGATATGGGAGTATCCTCACTAGATGTAGGCTTGATAGATAATTTATGAGCATAAGTCGAAGACACAAAAGACATAGAAGCACCGGTATAAAAAAGAATAAGACACGGTTGCTCTAAGATTGAGAACATACCCGTAATGATCTCTGGATGAGCATCGGCTTTGGCACGGCTCATAACAAAGATAGAACCCTTAGGTTTAGCAGGAGGAGGGGGCAACTTTCGATCGGGGCAATCCTCATAACGGTGACCACCTTTTTGACAAAAGTAGCAAATATAAGGTCGGTTGGAACAAGACACACCGGGGTGGTGTGGAAGTCTACAACGGTTACATTGGCGACCTTGAGCTTGAGCCTGAGGAGCATAAGGCCTATGAGCCACATTAGAAGTAGCTCGAGGAATGAAAGGAGCGGGAGCTCTTGTATTTGCATTGTAAGGAGGATTGAATCTCCTCTTGTTAGCATAAGAGTTAGAAGGAGACGGAATAAATGGTCTCTTCCCAAAAACATTTGGCCTTGGAGTGAAAGTGTGACAACCCTCGCGAATGCGGAAATATAAAACATACAAGCATGTGAAATAATATGCGGAAATACGGTATTTTAAAAACTTTTAAACATGCAAGATATATATATAACACGAGGTGTGTCAAAATATTACAAACTAAGTACGGAATATACAACAAAGAGACGGGGTCTCTTAAAATGTTAGCAAAGAACAAGTGTTTAACCAAAACTAGCTACTATCGTCTAGAGGTGAACTTCCAGGGACAACGCCCGCTAGCTCACACCCGAACCCCAAAATATCGCATCCAAAAAGTCA
This sequence comes from Heliosperma pusillum, assembly GCA_022085475.1. Taxonomy (NCBI): domain Eukaryota; kingdom Viridiplantae; phylum Streptophyta; class Magnoliopsida; order Caryophyllales; family Caryophyllaceae; genus Heliosperma; species Heliosperma pusillum. Next base: position 17,008 of record JAIUZE010067677.1, on the reverse strand, counting down.
TCCATAGCAAGCAACCTGTTCATCCATGAAAAACATGAATGCCACAGTCAGTGGGGAGTAACTCCGGGTTCTCCCAGCCATATCACATCAAACGTACATATAAGAAAATACGAAAGTAAAGTCATGCATATGTATATATCCATGTGAGTTGCGATAAGAATAAGTAGGCAATACGAGATATAATGATAAGATCATGTGGAAATCAAATCCGTAACCATCATGTTATTCAAAGACTCGGGAAAGACACTCTTAGTCAATCGAATACGCTCACTAGGGCTTACATCTCACCGTTAGCGGTATAAGATTGATAAGATTGAGACTCAACAGACAAACCAGTCAAGTCATGCGATGATTACACAAAATCCAACATATTATCATCCATTCACGAACCAAGACAATGACGGTGTCCAATCATGCAATGACCATGAACAATATCATGAAATCACGCATTAAAGAACGACACAAGACGACAACTCTCACGGTAAATGAAACGCACTAGCATCGTGTAAATGGCAGTATGATAAAGGGTATCACGGGATTAAGCGTTTCCCTGAACTCATACGCGATGCTTACATTTCGCCTATGTAGACTATTTTCCTCCTGGTAGCACGACGATAATAATACGGTCCTAGTCTAAACCTGGCCAGGATCTCGGAATAAACGTGTTCCGATTAGACATGCGATAAACGTTTCGCATCCAAGACTCGGTCTTACAATATATATGCCGAGTACCCCAAATTCGGTAGATCAATTCACGAAAGAGGCGGAAAAGAGCTCAAGCCTCATAACAAGCGGTACGCTACATGCAAATAACACCACCTCGCAAGTACACAACATTTGACGGCCGGGTCGATCAACGAATAGCGTTCAACTCCCAACAACGTCGTCGTATGCCCACTAACACATGCATTTAAGCAGTAGGATACCTCTCCGTTCCGACATTCCAGCCTTACGAACGGGAAGGTAGCCAAGGGAATGAGAATACAAAGCACAAGACAAAATCGTGCTTAAACCGTAACATATGTAAAAACCGACTCAAAGTGGGACATAGCAAAAACCGTCACAAAACATGTGATACATGCGAAAGAGATATCATATATCTAAAACATGAATATTATAAGACATTACGTAAAATTATACGATAAACCGATCATGCGAACTATTATAAATTACGAGTTTTAGAAGTCAAAAGAAAACAACACAACCGTGTTGCAGGCCGGGCAAGTGACCGGTGGCCGGTGGGCCGGCTCAGAACACAAGGCAAAACCCAAAAACAGAGAAAGGAGGTCTGGGCCGGTCAGTCGACCGGCGGCCGGTCGACCGGCACAGAACATCACACCAAAATCAAAACTTCAATACTGATGTGTTCCAGGCCGGTGGGTTGACCGGTGGCCGGTTGGCCGGCCTGGAGCACCTCTTATACAAAAATCCAATTTTCCAAATGAGTTACTGGTGTGTTCCCAGCCGGTTGGCAGACCGGCGGCCGGTCGACCGGCAGGGAACCCCAGTTCACCCGAGAGCCTCTTACACTTAACCAATTCATTTCCAATTCATTTCAATTCTCATATATACTTCAAATAATCATCAACAATCAATATAATTCATCAACAATCATCATATAACATCATTTACTAATCATAGCATGGTTTCTAAACTTCCTAATCGTATTCTAACACGATTTTCTAGCATATCACATGTAAAACACGTAAGTGATACCGAGTAACCCTTCACCGTTACCTTTGAGCGTCTCTACTAGTCGTCAAGCTCCTCTTCTATAAGGAAATAGTCTTTGTCGGGATCTTGGAGGTCACCACCTACAATTAGATCGCAAAAAGATGAATAAAGTTAATCTTGAGAAAGACGGGAAATTTGAAAAGCGAGAAAGACGATGATTTTAATATCAATACGGATAGAGGAAGGTACGGGAAGAATAATAAGACGAACTTACGGAAATTCTATCAAGTAACGAAGAAGATACGCGAATTCCAAAAATCGAATTCAAAGAGGGAAAGTTGATTTCTTAGAGAGGAAGAAAAGGGTTTTGTGTTTGATTTGGTGTTGAATGAAAAATTAGGTTAAGGGAGGGAGTAGTGTGAGTTGTGTAGGAAAAGGTCAAAGACGGTTTCAAAGTCGAGAAAGTCAAACCCGACTCAAAAGTCAAGAAAAGTCAAACTCGCCTTAAGACGGGATTTTCATGAAATCTCGCAGAAAATCCAAATACGAACTCGGAAATTCTAAATTCAACTCGGAACTTAAAATTATGAATTAAAACTTAAAATTACTGAAAAGCTTTCGTAAAATATTTCTACTAGAAAAATAGGGTACATTTCCGGGTGTTACAATCACCCCACCTTTTAAAAAGTTTCGTCCTCGAAACTTGAGGACAAATAAAAATTTACCTTACTCGAAAAGACTCGGATATTTACTACGCATAGAAGCTTCGGTTTCCCAAGTCTCTTCTTCGACATTAGCACTTCTCCACAAGATTTTCACCAAAGGAACTACTTTACTTCTCAACTTTCTATCCTTACGATCTAGTATACGGATCGGCTTCTCTTCAAAGGATAAATTCGGTTCAAGCTCGGGCAATTCAACTTGAAAGACATGGCTTGGATCACTTACATACTTTCTCAATTGAGCAACATGAAAAACATTATGAACCTTAGCCAAATTCGGCGGCAAATCCAACTTATAAGCAACGGCACCAATCCTTTCTACAATATCAAAGGGTCCAATGTATTTCGGGCTCAATTTACCCTTAACACCAAACCTTTTAACACCCTTCTTAGGAGACACCTTCAAGAATACTTTATCTCCCACTTCAAACTCTAACGGCCTTCTTCGGATATCGGCATAAGACTTTTGACGGTCTTGAGCGGCTTTCATTCTATCACGAATGACCTTCACATTATCAATGGTCTCAACAAGAACATCGGGGCCTAAATCACGATGTCACTCAATTGATTCCAACATATAGGAATCCGACATTCTTCCATAAAGAGCCTTCATATGGGGAGCCCATCTTAAGAGCATGATAGCTATTGTTTTAAGAAAACCCACCAACGGAAACTCTTTTCCCAACTAGACTGAAAGTCAAGAGCACAAGCCCTAAGCAAGTCTTCTAAAGTCTGAATAGTCCTCCCAGTCTGACCATCCGTAGCGGCATGAAAAGCAGTACTCATCAACAACTTACTACCCATGGCTTCTTGCAAAGCTTTCCAAAATCTCGAACAGAATCTCGGATCTCGGTCGGATATAATCTCCATAGGAACACCATGGTATCTAACAATTTCATCCACATAAGCTTTTGCTAATCGGTCCAAACTCCAAGTTTCTTTGATCGGAATAAATCTAGCACACTTGGTCAACCGATCAACAACAACCCAAACGGCATCTTTACCTCCAACGGTCCTCGGCAAACCCATAACAAAATCCATGGAAATAGATTCCCACTTCCATAGTGGAATATCCAAAGGTTGTAGCAATCCACCGGGCCTCTTGTGTTCAATCTTCACTTGTGGAAGTCAAACATCTGCCAACATAAGAAACAACATCACCCTTCAAGTTCGGCCACCAAACTGTCGCTTCAAACCTTGTACATCTATCACCACCGGGGGAATAGAATCAGGGGAAAGTGATAGATTAATCAAGAACTCGTTCCGCAAATAAGAGCATTAGGAACAAAATAAAAAGACATGGAACGAAGAACACCTTCATTATCAAACTTGAAATCTTTACCTTTACCTTCAAGAATTCTGGCTTGAATAGACTTGTAGGTAAGATCATCAACTTGGCTTTCGCGAATTTCACGGAGAAACACCGGCTCGGCAATCATAGCACCAACATGAACAAAACCACGCTCTACAAACTCCAAACTCAATCTTCGAAACTCGGCACAAAGATCAACAGGTAAAACATGCATAGCATTCAAAGCATGAGAAGCTTTCCTACTAAGAGCATCTGCAACAACATGAGCCTTCCCTTCATGATACAATAACTCAAAATCATAATCGTTCACCAATTCCAACCATCTCTTTGCCTCATATCAACTCTTTTGAGTAAATGTACTTCAAAACTCTGTAATCGGTGAAGATACGACAAATGAACTCCAATTAAATAATGTCTCACACTTCAAAGATGAACACCAGCGGCCAATTCTAGATCATGAGTAGGATAGTTCACTTCATGAACTCTCAATTGCCTAGAAGCATAAGCCACCACTTTCCTATTCTGCATAAGAACACAACCTAATCCCATTTTAGAAGCATCACAATAGACATCAAAGTCTATTCCATCTTCAGGCAAAGTCAACACCGGAGCGGTAGTTAACCTCTTCTTTAATTCTTGAAACGCATTTTCACAAGCTTCATTCCATAGAAATTTGGTTTCCTTCTTCAACAACTGAGTCATAGGCCTAGCAAGCTTAGAGAAATCCTTGACAAATCTTCGATAATAACCAGCTAACCCAAGGAAACTTCGAATCTCTCTAATATCAGTCGGACTCTTCCCATCAACAACGGCCTCAATTTTAGAAGGATCCACCATCACACCTTCTCTTGAAATCACATGCCCAAGGAAGGACACTTTAGGTAACAAAAATTCACATTTAGAGAACTTAGCATACCACTTCTGACGACGTAGAACACCCAAAATAATCCTCAAATGAATAGCATGCTCTTCTTCGGACTTGGAGAAAATAAGAATATCATCAATGAACACCACCACACACTTGGCAAGATACTCAATAAATGTGCGGTTCATTTGATCCATAAAGATAGCAGGAGCATTGGTCAATCCAAATGGCATTACCTTGAACTCATAATGGCCATACCTCGTACTAAAAGCGGTCTTCGGAATATCAACATCTCTAACCGGAATTTGATGATAACCCGATCTTAAATCAATCTTCGAAAAAGTAGAAGCACCCTTTAATTGATCAAACAAATCTTCAATTCTAGGTAAAGGATACCTATTCTTGATTGTAATCCGATTCAATTCACGGTAATCAATACACAACCTCATAGAACCATCCTTCTTCTTCACAAAAAGGACAGGAGCACCCCAAGGCGAGGCACTTGGTCGAATAAAACCTTTTTCAATCATATCATCCAACTGCTTTCTTAACTCTTTCAATTCAGAAGGAGCCATACGATAAGGAGCTTTGGCAATTGGACCAGAACCAGGGACAAGATCAATAGAGAATTCGACATCACGCTCGGGAGGAATCCCGGGCAAATCTTCGGGGAATACATCGATGAATTCTCGAACAATAGGCACATCTTCAATACTTGGCAAAGAGGTATTTGAAGAAGTCACAACAGACAAGAATGCTCGATGACCTTTTCTAACCATACTTACCAATTTCAAAGCGGAAATTAAAGACACACCTTTACGGGGATGAGATCCCTTATAGGTTATTCTAACACCTAAAGGACTCTTTAAGAAAATCTTTTGATCACGACACTCGAACCTAGCATGATACATAGCTAGCCAATCTATACCTAAAATAATATCAAACTCTCCTAGAGGAAACTTAAGGAGATTCGCGGGGAAGATAGAACCCGAAATAGAAATAGGTACATTTGGATAAAGGGTTGAACAAGAGATAATATCTCCAGATGGTAAGGATATGGGAGTATCCTCACTAGATGTCGGTTTGATTGATAATTTATTAGCATAGGTCGATGACACAAAAGACATAGAAGCACCGGTATCAAATAAAATAAGACACGGTTGCTCTAAAATTGAGAACATAGCCGTAATGATCTCGGGATGAGCGTCGGCTTCGGCACGGCTCATGACAAAGATTGAACCCTTAGGTTTAGGAGGAGGGGGCAACTTTCGATCAGGGCAATCCTCGTAATGATGACCACCCTTTTGACAGAAGAAGCACACATAAGGTCGGTTGGAACAAGTTCTACCGGGATGTAGAGGAAGTCTACACCGGTTGCAAAAACGACCTTGCGGTTGAGCTTGAGGAGCATAGGGCTTATGAGCCACATTTGAAGTAGCTCTAGGAATAAAAGGAGAAGGATTCCTTGAATTGGCATTGGAAGAAGGATTAAACCTCCTCTTGTTAGCATAGGAATTCGAGGAAGACGGGATAAACGGCCTCTTCCCAAAAGCATTCGGCCTAGGAGCATAAGAAGGAGATGGATTATTCATTAAAGCCTCATCTCGAATAGCCTTCATTGAATTTTCAGCCCATAAGGCATCATCATAGAGATCTCCAAAGGATGCGGTACCCCTTCTCACTTTACTTTGAAGCACGGCATTCAGCTTATTACGATAATAGAAAGCACGATCTTCATCATCACGAATAAGCCTCGGCGCAAAGTGAGCGAGCTTATTAAACTCCGTAGTAAAATCTTGAGCGGATAGGTTGCCTTGCTTAAAATCTATGAACTCCTTGAGCCTTTGTTGTTTAAGCTCCTTAGGGTAAAATCTACCCTCCACAAGAGCCTTAAAACAAGCCCAGTTGAAGTCCTCTTCAAGAGTTGCGGTGGCACTTGTGATAGCCCACCAGTTGTCGGCTTCCCGCACTAGAAAGTGCTTGGCAATCCTCACCTTGTCCTCTTCTCGGACTTGGTAAAGATCAAACTGCTTCTCCATCTCACGGAACCAGTCGGATAGCTCCGTAGGATCAGGCTCTCCACCATAAGGCACGATCTTACTCCTTGCAATTTGACCCGCCACCCATGCATAACCACCTTGTTGGTTGTCCTCCCTTCTAGGGGGAACTTGGTTGACATTAGCTAGAGCGGCATCTTGCTGATTCTTTAGCACTTGAGCAAGAGCCTCCATCATAATATTCTCAGCTAAACGCGGTCTAACCATCTTCATAAGAGACAAAAACAAATTAAGTTACTCCTATCAATTAGCATAAACAAATAGACTACCAATTAAAGTCCTTAACTTCTACCCAACTCTCATTTATTATTTCTAGGTCAAGTAGTTTAAGTTAGGGTTCACGTGTGTGCGTCGGGAGCGATCAAAGCTCTGATACCAACTGTGAAAACCCTCGCGAATGCGGAAATATAAAACATACAAGCATGTGAATTATATAGCGGAAATAGGTAGTTTTAAAAACTTTTATACATGCAAGTTAAATAAAACGAGGAGTGTCAAAATGTTACAACTAAGTACGGAAATACAACAAAGAGACGGGGTCTCTTAAATGTTAGCAAAGAACAAGTGTTTAGCAAAACTAGCTAAAATCGTCTAGAGGTGAAACTTCCAGGGACAACGCCAGCTAGCTCACACCCGAACCCCAAAATAGCATAAGCAAAAAGCCATCCATGCAAGCAACCTGTTCATTCATGAAAAACATGAACGCCACAATCAGTGGGGAGTAACTCCGGGTTCTCCCAGCATATCACATTAAACGTACATATAAGGAAATACAAAAGTAAAATCATGCATATATAGATATACATGTGAGTTACGATAAGAATAGATAGACAATCCAATATATAATGATAAGATCATATGGAAATCAAATCCGAAACCATCATGTTATTCAAGACTCGGAAGGGACACTCTTAGGCATAGAATACGCCTCAACTAGGGCTTGCATCTCACCGTTAGCGGTCTCAGATTGATAAGATTGAGACTCGACAGACAAACCAGTCAAGTCATGCGATGATTCACAAAATCCAACAGATTATTAATCCATTCACGAACCAAGACCATGACAGTGTCCAATCATGAAATGACCATGAACAAGATCATGAAATCACGCATTCAAAGACGACATAAGACGACAACTCTCACGGTAAATGAAACGCACTAGAATCGTGTACATGGCAAGTATGATTAACAGGCATCCACGGGATAAAGCATTTCCCTGAACTCATACACGATGCTACATTTCGTATATGTAGACTAATTTCCTCCTGGTAGCACGACGATAATAAATATCCGGTCATAGTCTAAACCTGGCCAGGATCTCGGAATATAACGTGTTCCGATTCGACATGCGATAAAACGTTTCGCATCCAAGACTCGGGCTTACAATATATATGCCGAGTACCCCAAATTCGGTAGATCAATTCACGAAAGAGGCGGAAAAGAGCTCAAGCCTCATAACAAGCGTTACGCTACATGCAAATAACACCACCTCGCAAGTACACAACATTTGAAGGCCGGGTCGATCAACGCATAGCGTTCAACTCCCAACAACGTCGTCGTATGCCCACTAACACATGCATTTAAGCAGTAGGATACCTCTCCATTCCAACATTCCAGCCTTACGAACGGGAAGGTAGCCAAGGGAATGAGAGTACAAAGCACAAGACAAAATAGTGCTCAAACCGTATCATTTGTAAAAACCGACTCAAAGTGGGAACATACCAAAAACCCTCACAAAACATGAGAATAGGGAATCATATAAGTTTAAATATGATAAACATGAGTCAATACATGATACATAAGCATTAGAACAAGTTTATGAAGCATAATGAATAAAAACATAGATCACCTCTCCAAAACAACGTTGTTTGGAAACCAACGAAAACAAGGGTCCAATTCAAACGGTCATAACTGGAGTTTTGGACATGCAAATGCAGAAATTCCAAATGGAGGTTATAGCTTATCCTCTTACGGTTCCAACGAGATGCCACACGCTCAAAACAAGCAAGTAACGAAGGAGATATGATCATTTTACGAAAAGGGGTCAGTGCAGGAAAAGTTCAGTCGGCAGAGAATGACGCAGCCTGCGTCCTACGACGCAGCCTGCGTCCCCCAACGCAGCCTGCGTCCCCCAACGCAGCCTGCGTCCTTCACGGGATTCAAGGACGATCAATTTCCAACATGTTATCAACAACAAAATCCTCATTTATCATCACAAATCATCATTCTCATATCAATTAACAACTAACAACATCCATCAACAACAATACAAGTCATCAGCTTACTAACCATAATCTACATACGGTTTCTATCCTAGAAATCACATAAAACACGTAAATGATATCGAGTAACCCTTCACCGTTACCTTTTCGCGTCTTTAAACGGTTTCTAAACCTTCCTAGTCTCCACCTACATACAATTAGATAATCAAAGATGAATATAATTCACCTAGAGAAAGACGGATAATTGAAAAAGCGAGAAAGACGATACTTTTAATATGAATACGGATAGAGGAAGCTAAGAGGGGAAGAATAAGACGAACTTACGTGAATTTGAACAAGAAAGAGCGAGGTACGACGATTCTAAGATTGGATGAAAATGGAGGCAAGGTTTGGGTTTCTTAGAGAAGAAGAAATGTTTGAGTTGTGTTGAATGAATTAGGTTAGGGTTTGAGGGAGTATATGAAGGAGTATGAGTGGAAAGTCAAGAAAAGTCAAAGACGACTCAAAAGTCAAGAAAAAGTCAAAGACGGCTCAAGACGGGATTCACATGGAATCTCGCGGAAATTCCAAATACGAACTCGGAAATTCTAAATTCGACTCGGAACATTAAATTCCAAATTAAAACTAAATTTCACTGAAAAGTATCTGTAAAATATTTTCACTATAAAAATAGGGTACATTTACGGGTGTTACACCATGTGTTTGGAGTTTGGAGTGAGTTATGTGTAAGGGGTTACACAGACTTCAGTTTCCAAACTGATCAACGTGATTTGAAATCAGGAACTGGCTGTGTTTTATAGAAGATTTATCTGTTGGAAGAGTTCCAAGCAGAAAAGACTATTGGAAAGGTTCCAAGTAGGAGTGACATTTTCAAATATAAATGTCATGTATCCGCTGGAATTGTTCAGGCAGTTTATCATTGCTGATTTCACAACGGAAATAGAGTACATTGCATCATATGATGATACATATGAAAGTAGCTTGGATTCGACAGTATTGGAGGGACTAGAAGTAGTTCCTATAGTTGTATATCTTATCCCATGATACTGGTAAAACAGTGGGAGCTACCTTTAGGCCAAGAGTCCTAAGTCTAGATTCAAACCTAGACATGTACTCAGAAAGTTTTATGTAATATGAGATTACGTAGACAAAGAGAAATAGCAATCAGAACGAAGGGAGAGATGCAAGTATTGCTAATCCATTAGCTACGCTTTTGCAGGCTGAACATGATAGTCATGTCATTTCAATGGGATTGAAATATGCACCTGAATTGCTAGAGATGATGAGATATGAAATTATTGATAACATATCAATTTTTCCAAATATTAGATAATCTCATTCATTGTTAGAGTTTCATTAAAAACTCCTTATTTAGTTTGACTAAATTTTAATACTTTGTTTATCCGAATTGGTTGAAAGAAAGGTTGAATCCAATTCAAGTGAACAGGATGAACTTAATGTTTTGTCCCTAGTCACTCATTTCAGGTGACGTCTCGAAGTGACTAGATTGTAAGTCGATCGATGGTTGGTTCAGCACCATGGGGTCATGGATATGACTGATCGTTTACATAGGCAGACTGTGGAGACACTCTGTCGGGCAGTGACCATAATAGAGTCCCTTATCAAAATTGTTGAAGCCTGGTCGTGGCGGGGATTTCTATTTTATTCCTATGAGTCGATTCTTTAGACTGGCGACCCTTTACCTGAGTCGGTGTAGTTTCCGATTGACTTTGGTTTTTGTCCTAGGTCGTGCCGTGAAAGGAGATCGATGGACATCTTCTGGGTCATGGTGATCTGCATCATACAGTGTAAGATGGGTCAACAGGAATTGTCCACCCACGTTGGGTATTAACATCTTCGGGCCACTCAAGGAGTAGTAACTGGAAATGCGTGGCCACGCTCGGAAGAGATCTCTGGTAGATTTTCCGGTCAGACAGTTACTCTTCAGATCGAGAAAACCACTCTATTTATATTTTTTATTGCAAGTGCGACCTGTAAGACACCTTGCAATGAGTGGGGGGATGTGACACAAAAGAGACAAGAGAATCGGTAGCACACAACTTGTTGAGACAAGTGAGAGATATTGTTGGAGTAGGAGTCCTCCACAATAGTGTCGCTACATGCACAACTTGTATCGGACAAGTGGGAGATTGTTGGAGTAAGTGTCCTCCACAATAGTGCATTTATATATTAAATCTCATTTGGAATATACGTGGCATGATTAGTATATTTTGATACTCCACGTCAGTTGATTAACGTAAATCGGTAACGCTTGGCTGACTAGAGTTTGACGTTATTGTCGTATGACGGCGGTAATCAACTGATCCCTTTAGGTCACACCTATAGGATGAGACCCAAATAGAATACTAATTATTTGTATATGATACAGTTTAATTAGTCCCTTGCGTATATTTGATATACGTTTAGTTATGTGAGTTAGTTAGTGGAAATTGAGTTAGGAACTCATTCCACTTAAGTTTATTAGTCAATTATACGATAATTGACTGAATAAATTTTACGTCTTATTTTAATACGATTAAATATGATTTAATTTAATGATTAATCGTTAATTCATTAAATTAGTTGAGGTTATGCATATATTTTGAGGTAGAGGTAATTAGTTAATTATATTTACAAGGAGTTGTAAAATAAATTAACTGGGCATTGTGGGACTTATTATATATTGATATAATGGTAAAATATCACTTTAAAGCTGAGTTTATATTATTTATTAATTTGAGTCATATAATTGTTATATGATCAAATTAATACTTAATTATATAAGATAATCAAGAATATGATAATAAGTATTTGGGAGACAAATATCAAAAATCAAAATGGACCATATAATGCATATGGTGGACATTTGATAATAGCTTGTAGTAACAATTTGCTTTGTTTAAGTCTACACTCAACATTTAGCCATGATTACCTATTATGCTACATGTCATGATAGCCTATTATGACATCTTATGATTATATACTAACCAACACTCAACATTCATGCATGTGAATAAAATAAGAGCCCATAATCACCTATTTGGTGTTGAGAGTGCCGTGAGAAAAGAGAAAAAAAGGACACAAGAGTTGTTCTCTTTTTCTAATTTTAATTCATGCTTGCTCAATTTTTTTTCTCATGCACTCATCTCTCTAAAACTCACATAAATATTATATACTTCATATATTACTAATGTAGTAATATTTCTAGTATCATTTAAGGGATAATACTATATTTATCTAGTTAATAAATATAGTGTTTTATTGGGTTAAATCTTGGGTGCAACAAGAAGGAGACCTTCTACTTTGGAGGTTGTTTTATGGAGGATCATCCATTAATTACATGCTCAAGAACAATAAGAAGGAGTTCTTATTGTGCCCATATTGAACCGAAAATACCCAATGTAAGGATGTTTTCGTCTTATCTTTTCTTTTATGCTTTTATATTTGCATGCATGATAACTAGATCCTAAATCATTAAGTTAATGTAATTTAATGAACTAATTAGAGGAGTCTAATTAGAGGTCTAGGACTTTCAAGGGTCAATGTAGTCGGGTCGGGTACGGTACTCAAGAGTAGAAAGACGATCAAAGTACTTCTTCACATCATTATCTTGGGCGGTGAGGCATGAATCGAAGTTCCGAACCTTCAAGGAAAGAGCCTCCGTCGCATCATAGATGGTGTGCATACCGTCGCGTATCTCCGAACTACTCTTAACCAACGCACCTCCTTGGCTAACCAAGAATTGCATCCAATCCCGTTGCCTAAACATCTCTTGTCGAATATCGACAACATTTCTCTCAATTTTGGCTAGGCAACCATCAACTCCCGTCATCCAATTCCGCAACTCACCACTCACACCCGACCCACCATGGTCACAGGTGGAGCTAGAGTTCCCCATAGCCACGGTTTTGACAACCACTTGTCAACAACTGCATTAATTTTTTTGTCTTGCGCATTAAGGCGCTCCATTACCTTACCCAGAAACACATCTAATTTTGATTCAAGCCCTGAAAAATTAGCCACATTCGGTTTCACAACAACCAAACCACCTTTTGACATAAAAACCAATTCCGGACCCAAAGCCTCCAATTTCATGAATTTCAAAAACGTATCACACATATCATCTTTCAAAGTAACACCATAGCTAGTCGGATTAACAACCCCCTTGGACTCAAGAACCCGAGAAACCCACATCCCATAGGGTAAGTCAAGGGTCGAATAGATTTTATCTTCGGTTACCGAAAAAGCAGTTTGAGAAATTCTAGAAAGGACATGGAAAGCAAGATTGACCCGGTTACCTTCCAACCAATTCTTTACCACCAACATTTCATAGCAAGCAATTTTATCCCGTCCACCCCGACGCGGGACCACCGTGTTCCACAAAAAATTCAACAAAAACTTTAATTTATGCGACAAATTTCCAGCCAACACACAACTAGACAATGTAGCTCCATCAACAAAATATCTCTTAACCTCCAACTTAGCCGGGTCCGACAGTTCGTCCCATGACGTACTCGGGTCAAGTTTGATTCCATCATCAGGAACCAAAAACAGAGTACAAAAATCGTCAATGGTGACGGAAACTGCAAGGCCATTCACCACGACATGCAAAACTCCAGATTTCAAAGAAACAGTAGCATAAAACTGAATTACCTCGATTGGATAAATCGGACCTGAAAACCGAGACACGTTCTCCCACTCTTGAAAATTCAAGAAATCGTTAAAGAATCCCAAAGCTTCATATTTTTCACACCATGCCTTCGGGAAACTACGACCTCCATGAATACCGTATTTAGCAACCCGGTTAACTAATTTTCGTTCATCCTTTGTTAAACGAAGCTTGTCAAGTCTGGATGTCGTTTCTTGATGTGAGAACTCGCGAAACAGAGACCGTGGAGTTGCCTCGATTTCCTTGTTGTCTTTGTCCTTGGTAGCTTCATCTTGTACCCTATTCTTCCCCTTATTTAATCTACGCCTTTTAGGACCCTCAAGAACCGAACCCGACTCGGTTTGGGTCAAGTTGGGTGATTTTTGTTTTGGTTTAGGAGAGAGATTAGTGGGCATGCTTGGTGTTGGAATTTTGGAGTTTGGAGTGTTTGTATTTTTGGACCTTGTGGAAGCCATTGTTGATGGTGTTGATTTTGTTGTTGTTGTTGTTGTTGTTGTTGTTGGTTTCGTAAGGAAGGAGAGAAAGTGGAGATGGTGATGTGTGTTGATGGTGATAAGGCTAGGTAATTATGAAGGGAGTCTTGGTTTTTGTACTTTTGTACTTATTCACATGTAGGTGCCGGCTCTTAGAGTCCTTTTTCCCTTTTTTTTGTTGTTTTTGAATTTGGGTAGGATTGTAAAAGGAATCTAGGGTAAATATTTGTGAGATATGATAAGGATAGGATTAGGTAAATAAAAAAGATATGGTAAAATATCGTTGTGTGGAGATTTTCGGCCAACATGAGTTTTATGGGTAGAATTTTGGTTTAATTTGGAAAGTGAATAAATAACTAAGAAAGATTGAAGAATACGGAATACAAGTTGAACTAAAGACAATCGTCTTTGATGAAATAAATTCGGAGGCAAAGTAAACTAAATTAGGTTTTCTAATTTAAAGCAATAAAGCATTGGAAAGCATAAGAAAGTATCTGAGACGAGCTTTCTTTTTATATTACAAAAATCTAACAAATTAGGTTAAAATTAAGGAAAACACGAAAATCGGCCGACATAATGACTTGCTCGATCGAGCAAGGGCCTTCTGCTCGATCGAGCAAGACCTGACCACGACTCGGTCGAGCACTGTTGTTCTGCTCGATCGAGTAGTCCTTCATTTAGCTTCGTTTCTTCATTTTTCTTCCTTTCTTGTCTTTCATTCTCGATTCTTCTTGATTCTTCTCGATTCCCGTGCTTATCTTTCCACGATCCACCTCCGCCATGCTCCATATCTACTCAATAAGCTCCAAATGCATCCGATCTGCATTAAAACATAACAAAAGTGGCAGAATCGATATTCTAGCTAAAATAGCATAGAATAAGCAAGGAAAGACGGTAAATCGAGTTAAATGTGTCTAAGGGAGGCATAAAATATGTATATAAATAATGATCATCAAACTCCCCCAAACCAATCCTTTGCTTGTCCCTAAGCAAAGCACTCGACACATACAAAGACAAACATACAAATGGTGAATGAAAAACTCAAAACTAATGTTAATGCACATACAAATCCCAACCTATCCATATCTACAACAAAGTAATGACCAAGTTGTACCAATAAAACAAATTCAAAGGTACGGGAAAGTAGAAAACGCAGCTCATAATCCAAGATTTTACATGATACCGTAGTATAGACAAAAACCAAATACCTTTCAATCTTGCAAGGCTCAAATTGTCGGATTCTCGCGGATTCACTCATGCACTCATAAGTTTATGTAAAGGTGAGTTTTGTGAAGATAGAAAGAAATAGAAACACTCACTCAACTTATGAAACATACATGCAATCTAATGTGATAGTAATTTCTCCAACAAATACGCATTCGCTATAAAGCACATGAATCAGGACAAAAAGGAAAGCTAATGGGTGAAGGTATAGAAATGGATTGTGCCAAGGCACGTATGGAAATGTGGGTCTAAGACCGGTAGTCGCAGCGACACGTACCAAAACAAATCTACAAGACTAGCACAAACCACCACCAACTAAAGAAATCATCTTAAACTTTGACAACGCAAGAGAGAGATCGAAATTGCTCTCTAAATATGCATTAGACTCTAGTAAATTCCCTTTCATTTTCCCTTGAATAATTCAATGAAGCAACAAATTTTTCTTTCTTTTTTTTCTTTTCTCTTTTTTTTTCTTTTTCATTTTTTTCAAATCAAATTTTTTCTCTTTCTTCATCATCATTTTTTTTTCTTTTCTTTTGCTTCACAACTTTTCTCAACAAAGGGAATAAATGACACAATTGCCAACATACTTGCTACACCCAATTGATATTCTTTTTGAAATCCCGACCCAACCATAGTAGACAAGTAGATAAGAAAAACATGCAACTGCGACTGTCCCGATAAGGTAGGCAAGTTCTAGGAATGTAGCTATTATATGGCTTATAAAAAAAGGCTACAAAAGGCTCAAATTGGCTAAACATAGAGAACTCAATTGTGACACCCTCAAATTTGCGGAAAGAAAAAAAATTATTTAAATACATAATGAAGGTGTCTGAAATAAAAAGGGTCATTACAATACGGAATAATATTCTACAAAAGAAATATACAAGACGGGAGACATATCTCCCGTATAAATACGGAAATGAAAGAGTGTATAATAATATACAAACTAAGAACCGAATATAGGTCCAAGGTAATACTTCGCTCGCTAGCTCGTCAATGTACCCCAAATATGCATTCACCACCTGTTCGACCGCATTAAATATAAACACGGAAGCCACAGTCAGTGGGGAGTAACTCCGAGTTCTCCCAGCCACGAAATGTCGAGTTTAATGAAACATGAAAAACATAAAAGCAATGTATATATAAAATACAAAACCTTAACATATATGATAAGCTTTTCATGTTATGAACCAGTTAACTAACATATAACCTAGCATATGAGAGCTTATCATGTGAATCCGATAATAAATATAACAATAGGTAGGGAAGCTGGTATGCTAGCTCAGAGGTTACCCTGTAACGTGGCCATGATACACTCAAACCCTAATCAACACGTAATCATGTGAATCAGTTAACAATCGGTAATCCAAACTCTATCAATCCTAGCCGGCTTGCATCTCACCTTCTAGAACTCATAGAATCATACAAACATGAAAGACCAATACGTCTACAAACAGGCATAAGTTCTTAGGGCAGTCAATAGTCGACTTCTGTAACTCGAGGCTATACCACAAGGTAGGAAAACATCCTAGTCCTAGACTGATCAGACCTAGCGACAACAGCTATTCCATTCCCCGTCCCATGACATAACCGTCTATGAGAAACTCTACTAGGCGACCCCCTAAGCAGAGATGGCTAGTACTTAAGCTGGCTCCCTTCCCCAAAGTGGAAACTCTTAGGATGCCATGCCCCCGGCTTGGTATCAACAGGCCCAGGCCAGTGACACAAACGCTATCAGTGGTGAACATATACTCGTTAAAGTTGGTAAGGCCTATCAATGTCATGGT
>JAIUZE010067676.1:0-10629 GCA_022085475.1 Heliosperma pusillum | reverse complement strand
AAAGAGGGAGGCAAGGTTTTGATTGCTTTAGGAAGAAGAAATGTATTTGTGATTGTGTAGAATGAATATTAGGTTAAGGAGTATGAGGGAGTATAAGTAAAGGGTGAGTCGGAAAAGTCAACGAAAGTCAAAGGCGGCTCAAAAGTCAAGAAAAGTCAAAGACGACTTAAAAGTCAAGAAAAGTCAAAGACGACTTAAAAGTCAAGAAAAGTCAAACTCGCCTTAAGACGGGATCCTCATGGAATCTCGCGGAAATTCCAAATACGAACTCGGAAATTCTAAATTCGACTCGGAACATAAAATTCTAAATTAAAACTTAAATTTGCTGAAAGGTATCCGTAAAATATTTTCACTAGAAAAATAGGGTACATTTCCGGGTGTTACAGAGAGAGATAAGGGGCAGATCACTTGCGTGCCTTTTAAGTATGCACGAACGTCTCCTTATATAGGGAGAAATCTGAAGAGTTATGGAATTACTCGAACACGGAAAGAAATCTAGAAAATATTCTGGAAATAGGAAAACAGAGTCGTGGAAGAGGCGCAACAGGCACTGCGACCCTTGGAAGAGGCGCAGCGCCCGCTGGGTCGTTTCCCAAGAAGTTTCCTACTTTGAAAGAAAGATTTACGCGTTTCTTTATGGGAATTGCGGTTGTAACAACCCGAAAAGTACCCAATTTTTCTAGTAAAATATCTTACGGATACTTTTCAGCAAACTTAAGTTTTAAAATAGAATTTATTGTTTCGAGTCGTATTTGGAATTTCCGGGTTCGTATTTGGAATTTCCGCGAGATTCCATGAGAATCCCGTTTTAAGTCATCTTTGACTTTTCTTGACTTTTTATTCGTCTTTGACTTTTCTTGACTTTTAAGTCATCTTTGACTTTTCTTGACTTTTTATTCGTCTTTGACTTTTCTTGACTTTTAAGTCATCATTGACTTTTCTTGACTTTTGAGTCGACTTTGACTTTCGTTGACTTTTCCGACTCACCCCGTAATTTGAAAGACCGAAAATATATTTGAAAAATAATAAATTTAATTTATTTTAATTTATTAAGATTTATTTGAATTTAAGATAATTTAATATAATTATTTTGAATTTATTCGGAATTAAAGAATAACTTTTACGGTTTAATCACGAACGTCATTTAACTATTCCCGAGTCATCTTAAATCCCGAAACAAGACCCGAAACCCGACTTTGGCATGAGTCACACGCCCCATGTCATCTTTTTCCACTCACTTTAGATCTTTTGATCTTTTGATTAAACTAATAATAATATCTAAGATATTTGTAACTTTATCGATCTGTCAACTTAAAACAGATCGCTTAAAACAGACCCGTTTTCCTACCATTTCACACGCCTATTCCCTCACCCTCTTATAGGACTAGATATTTTCTTTCTTTTCATTACAATAACATAATATCTAGATATTTGGTTTAAATTAACTTAATATATAATTATATCTAAACAATTACCATAATATAATTATAAAACCCGAGTCAATCCCGTAACAACAATTTCAAAACCCGACTCCATAATTCCTCTATATTTACACGGCTCACACTCCACCTTATTCACTACTTATCTTTTCATTTTACAATAAATCAACTTAATATCTAATTAATACTTTCTTTAATATAATCAAAATCGTTCTTGGTGTTCTTCATCGTTCTTCATCGTTCTTGAGCAAAATCGTCACAAAACCTTCGTTACTTGTTCAAATCCGTCCTAACTTATATTTCTAGAGTCTCCTCTCCGCTCTTCATTTCCACGTACGTTTTTATTTCCCAATTCGACAAAATCGGGTTTTCAAACACTTAAGTATGGAAAAATCACGTTTTGAGTTTTTAATTCTAATAATGTTATTCTTGTCATTTCTTATAGGGGAAGATTTTGAAGACGAGTTTGATGACTCGTATATTTTAGGAGAAGACTAGTAGACGGGTTTCTTATTTCTTAGTCCTTATTTTGGTGCTACTTGATTTTTGTGCTAGCTAAGGTAACGATTCCGAGTTACTCGACGAATTTAATGTTACATATCTTTTGTTTTTGGTTCATCTTTTGTTTTTGTTCATGTTATGGTTATTTATGGTTTTAGTAGTAACATGATAAGAAGTTATGATTATTATGTTGTATGGAATTTTTAACATGTTTAGTGTTCTTGACATATTTGGATGATTTATTTATAACCATGATTTTTGTATGAATGATAGTTAAATTGATTGTTAAAAATGGTTGTTTGTTAATTAAAACATGTTGGAAATAATTTGGTGTGGGTTGTTGTTGGGGCCGTGTATGGTGGCTGTTTAGGGGGCTGGAAAACCGACCCAAACCAGGCGGTTCAGCCCAGTTCAGGCCGGTCCAGGCCGGTTCAGACCCGGTCTGGATTGGTCCATGGTTGGTTCTTTGGGTTTTTGTCGATACTTGATTGTTTTGTTGTTGTTTTGACGGGTTTTAAATATGTTAAGCATGCGGGAAATATTAAGAAACGGTTCTTAGAAATGATAAACAAAACCGGTCCAAAAATGAACCGTGGGTCCCCTTGGACTTGTGACGGTTTTTGAGTATTGTTATTTTATCGTGTTTTGTAATATTTAGCAAGTGGGAAAGTTTAATAAGTAAATTATTTAATTAAAAGGTTTTCAATATATTATTATTTCTCACATGTTAGAAATTATAATACGAGATTGTAGTTTAATTTGATATCCTTTAAGTCAAGCGGGTTTTCGTATGAATTAATAATTCACATGTTAGAAATTGAATGAAATAGCATGAAATGAATGTGATATTCTTATGTTAAAGCCTCGATGGCTAAGACTCTGTTTCTAGCCGGTTTGACCAAACGGGTTTGGTCAAACTACGATCTAGTCAGCCCCGTTTTGACTGATGACCCGTCGCGGGACTCGGGTCGGGGATTTGTCTTCAGGTAAGGTTTTATTTAATGAATGAATGAATGCGCCTTAGTAGATATGAGGCGATATGATATTTGAATATGATTTATATGCAATTAGTCACATGATAGGAAGTTTTTCCCGTGACTGTTTGATTATATGATATGTGTCGTGTTGACTAAGTACCCATAGAGAATTATGAGTATATGGCGTCTTGACCATTCTAATTCTAAATGAGTATCTTGGACCATGACATTGTTAGGCCTTACTATCTTTAACGAGTATATGTTCACCGTTGATAGCTTTTGTGTCTCGGCTTGGTGGGTTTATATCCAAGTCGGGGCATGGCTGCCATTGCTTCCACTTTGGGGAATGGAGCCAGCTTAAGTACTAGCCAACCCTTTGGTGGATCTCCTTAGGGGTACTCATGTGATAAGTCTTGGGTGCGATGGATCTTCGCATTTCTCTAGGTCTGCGCAGTCTAGGTTTAGGGTAGAGTGGTATCTTGGCCATGTTTTAAAGGTAACCTCTGAGCTAAGATATGTGCTTTGGATCTGGGCCATGTTTTAAAGGTAACCGCTGAGCCTAGATGTGTGCGTTGTATTTTGGCCATGTTTTAAAGGTAACCGCTGAGCTAAAATATATAAGTATATCCTACCTCGTGGTATAGACTCGAGTTACAGAAGTCTTCTATTGACTGTCCTAAGAACTTATGCCTGTTTCTAGACGTATTGGTCTTTCATGTTTGATGATTCTATGAATCTTAGAAGGTGAGATGCAAGCGGGCTAAGGTTGATAGAGTTTGGATTACCGGTTGTTAACTGATTCACATGATTACGTGTTGATTAGGGTCGAGGGTATCATGGCCATGTTTTAAAGGTAACCTCTGAGCTAAAATACCAGCTTCCCTACCTCGGTTATAGGTTATTATCAGATTCACATGATAGCTTTCATATGATAGGTTATATGTTAGTTAATTGTTTCATAACATGAAAAGCATATCGTACATGTTAAGGTTTTGTATTTGCCATATACATTTCTTTTATGTTGTTCATGTTTTATTAAACTCGACATTTCGTGGCTGGGAGAACTCGGAGTTACTCCCCACTGACTGTGGCTTCCGTGTTTATATTTAATGCGGTTGGCAGGTTTGTGATGCATACTTGGGTACATTGACGAGCTAGCGAGCGAAGTATTTACCTTGGACCTATATTCGGTTCTTAGGATTGTATATTATTATACACTCTTTTATTTCCGTATTTATACGGGAGATATGTCTCCCGTTTCAGATATTTTTATGTATAATATTATTTCCTTTTTGTTATGAACCTGTTCTTTAAGACACCTTTGTTATGATGAATATATTTAATGTAGGTTCCGGTTTTAAAATTTACCGATTTTCACTAAAGTGAACCTATTAGAAACGTATTCTCATCTTTTATTTATTTAAATTACTTGTTTATCTTTCCGCAAATTTGAGGGTGTCACAGCGGTAGATTTCGAATTCTTCTAAATAAAATATGGATATATTTTACCGAGAAAGATAAGTTTTGAAACATTTAAATATCCGGAATATTCTCGAGCGTTCAGACGCGGCTTTAAAAGACGGTTTATAGAAAATGAAGCGGTTTTTTTTACCCGAACTCCAAAATGATTGTCAAAACAACCATATTGGCGCGTAGATGACGACCAAGGTGTAGACACAACTGTTTGAGCTATCACTTGGCGATAAACTTACGAATTGTCATACATCGTTCCACGTACCAAACATGCGGCCCAATCATCACTGGGTGGTTGGCGGAATGTGTAGATTCGAGGTATCTACAATATCAGCTGAACCTGAAGACATATTTGCAAAATAAAAGAACTAATGAATATTGTATTTAATAATGATAGTTGGACAGTAAGTGACAAAGGTTACAACGTCAAGCAAGGGTATGAGTGGCTCAGAGAAGAAAAAAACCCCAAATAAACTAGTATTATCAAATCTGGAATAATTGGATAATGCCCAAACATTCAATTATTACCTGGATAGGGATGAATCAATGGATGAATACTAGATCGAAAGTTCACCAGATAGGATGCAGCTAGACTGACCTTTGTTGCATATGTGAACAAAACACGGAAACTCAAGATCACCTCTTTTTTGCTTGTGGCAGTAAAAACGTGATTGAGTTTATTGAAGAGTAGAGTAAAGTCAAAATACCTGAGAAGAATGCTTTACATCGAGTGAGGAGACTGAAATGCTCCAAAATGAGGAAGAAAGTACAGATTTTGATCCTCAATGCTAGATGGTATGCTATCCGGAACAAACATAATGGATCGAGGATTAATGGTATCCTGCTACGACTGGAAGTTTTAGCTATGCAGATTAAGAGAGATGTAATTAACCGCCTTCAAGGGAAAATCCAACACCCGTTGAATGATAAAAATGGAGAATGGTGGGAAAACATAGTCATAAAGATATGAGGCAGAGTGAAGGATGATGACTAAAGATCGATTGCACGAGAGAAAGGGAAGGAGATGAAGAAGACTATATATTCCTCATTTATATCTGGTTTGTTTGGTTTTGTTGCTTAAATGATATGTATTGCTTGTCTGGTTGTATAGACTAGTTTGGAAAACATTATTCTTATTCATATTTATAACACTCAGATTTTACCAAAAAAATAAAATGAAATCGTGCACAGACATTTTAACCCATCGAAATTACGTAACAATGGAAAAAAAAAAAATAGAGATTGTAACCATTAAACACGCAATAGATAATTAAATTCGAGAAATAATTAATTAAATTAATAAAATTTATTATAAAACACAGGATGTTACAATCCTACTCCCTTAAACAATGTTTCGTCCTCGAAACTTGAATTTTTTAAAAGGACGCCAAATAAAGGGCAACAACTGACCACAAGAAAAATATTAAACCCTAACAACATCACTCGCTGCGCACTTTGATAAAAAAAGCTTCATGATAAAGGCAGATTCATAATCCCTAACTTTGACATCATTTACATAATCCACAACTCGCCAAATCCCAAGAAGTTCACATCACTGCAATCTAACCAAATTTGCACTCATTCTCTTTTCATTTTAAACCGCTATTAACTTTATACCTTTCAACATCTTAATATGAATTCACCAATGACCACGATCATTGACATTCAACAAATTCATAACTTGATCTACCTCCAAAAGCACGTTTAGCTACTCAAACATAATTATCCATTATTTAACAATGCATCTACAAATGTCACTAATCAAGATAAATTAATGGTTTAGAAGCTCATCTTCAAATGCCCCAATAATTAACTACATCAAATTCCTAATTGTGATTAGTACTACAAATTATAACTCCAAATTTGAAATTTCATAAATAATATTCCAATTATTTCCTTAAGTATCACAAATGTATAATAAGTCACAAACTTTCTCTTATGTTTCATTCTTATCCACATCATCCTAAAAGACCTCAACAATATTACAATCTTAATTAAGTTGAAACATATCAAATCAGCTTCACTAGATCATCACTAACTTATATACATCAACACAAATTTCACAATAACCACAACTCAATCCTCAAGTTAGTCATGTTATACCATAGGACCTTATAACTTCATTTCAAATAATTGTTCCACTATTTATAAAATACCATTGACATGAACACGAAATATCCACAAAAAAGAATAATCCATTGAGTAACCACGTGCCTTAACGTCCACGATTCTCTTACTAAGTAACAACTGCAGCCTCATAAATACCAAGCCTTTTTTTCTATTCGAAAAGTGCAACGCTCAACCATTAATTTTCCAAACCATGGTTAAAGACACTCACTAATCACCAAGATATAATATCTATAATTGTCCAAATAGTAACACTTACAAAAATAATTCATAAATCTTTTTCCAAAATATGACACTTATAACAAAAAAATATATGGTAAGGCACACCGATTAGTGAAAATTAAGGATATTAAAACGAATATAAAAACGAAGGACACTTACGAGGACCCGAAGTGGATCAATGTATAAGATGTGATGCAAAGAAGTTAAATTAGATGAGAAATGAAGGCTTTAATCAAGGAAATCGATTAAGGGTTATCGATCCTAAAGAAACAAGCAAGCATACAACAAGTCAAAGAGAAACTCAAGATGGTAGCCCAAACGATTGCAGGAAAAAACAAAGTGTAAGAACTAAAATATTGCACTTCTCATATCCATACACTCTCACCTATTCTTAATATTGATGAAAGCCTATTATCTCCTAAAATTTCAATACCTAAGATGAGTTCCATGAAAAAGAACCTATGTTTTCATAAATTCGATACCATTCCCATTACATCACAATAAGAGCGTTAATCAACCTTTAAAACAATTTTGTCATCACTAACTATGAGTTCCTTAAAGCCAAGGTCATCTGACAATTCCTTTTGTGAGAATCTTTCGGCTCCTCAAATGATCCTCCAAACGAGCATAACACTTATTCAACTTACTTTTATATAGTCCATGACAATTTTTATTATACTATTATTCTCGACAGTTAATACATGGAAATTCCAAATAATAAATTTATGCCACATTCCAGTTTTAACATATCTAAGTCCACCAATTCGCGTAATAGATTTAGAACTTGTTGTTAGAGTAAGTGTCCTCCACAATAGTGCATTATATAACAAATCTCATTTTGGAATATTCGTGGGATTACTAGTATATTGATACTCCACGCCAGTTGATTAACGTAAATCGATAACTGTCAGCTGACTAGAGTTAGACGTTATTGTCGTTTTCGGCGGTGATCAACTGACTCCTTTCG
Source organism: Heliosperma pusillum (assembly GCA_022085475.1). Lineage (NCBI taxonomy): Eukaryota > Viridiplantae > Streptophyta > Magnoliopsida > Caryophyllales > Caryophyllaceae > Heliosperma > Heliosperma pusillum. Next base: position 2,923 of record JAIUZE010067676.1, on the reverse strand, counting down.
GTCACACCTATAGGATGAGACCCAAACAGAAAACTAACTATTTGTATATGATACATTTTAATTAGTCTTTTACATATATATTTGATATATGTTTGGTTACGAGAGTTGTTTATTGGAAATTGAGTTAGGAACTCATTCCTGTTAAGTTTATTAGTCAATTATACGATAAATGACTGAATAAATTTTACATCTTATTCTAATACGGTTAAATAAGATTTAATTTAGTGAATTGTTAATTCATTAAATTAGTTGAGGTTATGCATATATTTTGAGGTAGAGGTAATTAGATAATTATATTTACAAGGAGTTGTAAAATAAATTAACTGGACATTGTGGGACTCATTATATATTGATAAAATGGTAAAATATCACTTAAAGGTTAAGTATATATTATTTATTAATTTGAGTCATATAATTGGTATATGATCAAATTAACACTTAATTAAACTAGATAATTAAGTATATGATTAATAAGTATTTGTGGGACAAATATTAAAAATCAAAATGGACCACTTCTTACTAGTGGGGGCCGAAATGAGTAATGGAGAAAAAATGATAATTGTTGTTTACTTAATTCACACTACAACACATGATTATGACATGTATGACACATGAACTTGATCATATACAATCCTACACTCTACCACCTTGCATGAGATTAAAAATAAGCAAAATATTGGCTCAAACATGAGCATGATGACCGGCCAAAGGCCTTAATAAAAGGACAATAGTTGTTCTTATTTCAATACTAATTCATTCTTCCTTATTCTTATTCTTCTTTCTAAAACCTCACCTATCTCTAAACTCTCATAAATACTAATATTTCCTAAGTATTACTAGAGTAGTAACATACTAATATTAGTAGTATTATTTCTTAGTTATTATCTAGTTAGTAATAAGATAAGAATTTTTGGGTTAGTCTTGGGTGCAACTTAAAGGAGGTCTTCTAGTTTGAAGATTCTTGGAGGATCATCCATTTCATAGCTCAAGAACAATAGAATGAGTTTTTATTGTGCCCATATTATTTTCATATCAATGTGAGGAAATTTCTTCCATCTTTTGCTTTATGCCTTTATATTTGCATGCAGGTTAAATATATCATTAAACACTAAATTAACAAGTAATTTAGTAAATAATTAGAGGATTCTAATTAGGGTCTTTGGAATTTTATTTGGTATCAGAGCTAGCTTGTAGCATGCATGTTTATTTTGGGCATTTCTATTAAGTTATAAGATAACCAATAAAATAAAAAAATTAACGTTTAAATTTGATTTGGACAAAAAAATTTGGTTCATGCATACCTACTCACTTCAAAATGTTTGTGGTTAAATTTGGTGATTTTACGGATTAATTTGCTATTTATTATGATTTATGCTTTTTAAAACGAGTTAACATGCATTTTTATGTTAAAAGTTAACTAAAAATAGTTGCATGTTTTTTCAGACCATTAAATTGTAATATGATCTCACATGCATGTCTTATATACTGTATGTAAAATTTCGTGACTTTTAATTAAGTATTGCATGTTTATTGATTTTTAAAAGAAAAAAACCAATAATATGAGATTATAAGGTTAATAAAATTGAAACGTCATTTTCTGGTCATGAAAGCTTTTGGTACATTTGAAAATCTGAATAATATCATCTTGCTGAAATTTGGTAATTTGTTTCACTATTTTACTATATTTATTGGTTTTTACTTGATAAAACTGATAAATACAAAGTTATTTGTTAATAAATTAATTCAAAATTTTTGGGCAAATATTTATTTGTTTTTAAAGTTCCTGCAAATGTTCCAGAATGTAAAAAAAAATTGGTTTCAAATTTTTATGATTTTTAAATTTTTTTGGTTTATTTCATAAATGTTATGATTAAACCACTATATTTAGCAAATAAGATCAAATCAAACTAATTAAATACAGGACTAATTTTGTGACACCCTCAAATTTGCGGAAAGAAAAAAAATTATTTAAATACATAAAAGATAATAAAACATAACGAAGGTGTCATAAAATAAAAAGGGTCATTACAAAACGGAAATAATATAATACAAAAGAAATATACAAGACGGGAGACATATCTCCCGTATAAATACGGAAATAAAAGAGTGTATAATAATATACAAACTATGAACCGAATATAGGTCCAAGGTAAACACTTCGCTCGCTAGCTCGTCAATGTACCCCAAATTATGCATCACCACCTGTTCGACCGCATTAAATATAAACACGGAAGCCACAGTCAGTGGGGAGTAACTCCGAGTTCTCCCAGCCACGAAATGTCGAATTTAATTAAACATGAATAACATAAAAGCAATGTATATGGAAAATACAAAACTTAACATATAAGATATGCTTTTCATGTTATGAAACAAATAACTAACATATAACCTATCATATGAAAGCTATCATGTGAAACCGATAATAAAATATAACAAGAGGTAGGGAAGCTGGTATGCTAGCTCAGAGGTTACCCTGTAACGTGGCCATGATACACTCAAACCCTAATCAACACGTAATCCTGTGAATCAGTTAACAATCGGTAATCCAAACTCTATCAATCTTAGCCGGCTTGCATCTCACCTTCTAAAACTCATAGAATCATACAAACATGAAAGACTTGATACTTCTAGAAACAGGCATAAGGTCTTAGCACGGCCGATAGTCGACTTCTGTAACTCGAGGCTATACCACAAGGTAGGAAAACATCCTAGTCCTAGACTGATCAGCCCTAGCGACAACAGCTATTCCGTTCCCCGTCCCATGACATAACCGTCTATGAGAAACTCTACTAGGCGACCCCCTAAGCATAGATGGCTAGTACTTAAGCTGGCTCCAGTCCCAAAACGGATCAGGCAGCCATGCCCCGACTTGGATATAAACCCACCAAGCCGAGACACAAAAGCTATCAAGCGGCGAACTATA